>WSFP011438883.1:0-20811 GCA_009831015.1 Picea engelmannii
AACACCCTGTTTCCCCCAAATTGTAAATATAACTGAACTGGCCAAGGACTATGGCAAAACTTATAAATATGAATATGTGATGTAAATGGACCTGCAGAAAGAGGTCAATGAATGTAAACGACAGTTTGAATTTATTGCAGAACTGCTGAGAGGGGATGTGCGGAAAAGAGAACACGATGGTGGTGGAGGGCACCTTGAAAAAGGGGCGTTAACTTCCGCCGAGAATTTAATACCGTATTTGGACTCCACTGGCCCAGAGAACCAAAAGCGGCTCGCTAGCCCTGAAATAAATGCCTTGCAGGTTGGTAGGTTGATGGCTTGATGAGGGATGGGGAGGTGAACCGCCTATCTGTAGAGCCATCATGAATGACCAGCGCGAGGGTAATCGTGCCACACGCAACCTCGCGAGAGGATAAGGCGTATGGCTGAAACGATTGAAAGGGGGGGGCGCGAACGCGAGGGGAACTCTGGCAAATTCTAAGCAGAGTGAGTGATCGCAGAGAGAAGGAAAAATTGCAATCCTTGCTCCTGGGCACTGGCAGACGGAGAGACGCAGGTCTCAGGACACCGTGGTCTCAGCTCGGGGGTGGCTAGTGGTAAATCCAGTAGGAGTCGCTACACCTACGGTTGGGTAAAAACGAGCACCCCTCTCAGCAGTTGCTTCCATTGCTGAAGTTATTTTGATAAGTATTTTGCTTATATTGCGTTTTTACATTTATATGCTGTCGCATATGTTCATAGACCTGTGTAATTGTAAATATTTCCTGTGTAAGAATATCTGTGCCGTAATTGATAATGAGGAGTATTTATTGGGTCATAGAGCTATGAAATTGTAAATGGTTTCAGTATGAGAATGTCCACGTAGTGCTTGATGCGAATGAAGTTGATATATGCTTAACATGGAGGAAACCGTGCTCGACTTATGTTGATAGATGAATCTAATCATGCCCAGCCGTCCTCGGGAAGTTGTCTTCCTTTACCTGCTTCCGGGAATGCCCTGGTAGGAATCTCTTCATAGAGATTTCCCCCTTGGAAAGGTTCGCTAAGAACCCAGAACAAGGATTCGGACGCATAGGCCTTCTTAATCCTGCACGAGGAGGAACGAGTCTATTAAGGTTCCAAGATAGTAGTGTTGTAAGGAGTGATAAGTCGATGGATGAGATCACGTCGGGTGAACCATAGTCATTCACAACCATTAGATTGACGAAAGTAACGCAGGCGTTACATGCCTTGCCCTCTCTCATCGTGAGCAACGAGAAATTGGGATCGTAAATCCCAAGACCCAAAAGAACGAATCTGGACCGTTAGATCTTGGTTCACATTACCCGTCAGTCGTTGGATCGGGAAGAGTTGCACGGAGTATAGCCTCTGGTAGGGAAGTGTGTAGGAAGAATGATCTAAATCGTCGGATCCTAGATCATAATCCCGACAGCCGTAAGATCTCGAGAAATTGCGCTGGGGTTACACCCTAAGGTGCAGAGAAAGAGTCCTAGTCGTTGATCTCGACAGGACACGTGTCAACATTCTGGGAGGCTTCGAGATTTCTCTCATCGGAGAATTAGGGGTGTAGAACCGTTGCAATAGGAAATCGTGATCCGCGATTTCCCGATGGGATCCGAGCCATCCAAACAGCGGGGGCACGTGGCAGAGGATCCTGAAGAGTCGGAGATCGGGGAATCGGGGTTCCCGGAGACAAGAGATTTGTGCACAAGGAAATCGCGATACGCGATTCTCCGATACAATTAGGACCGTCCATCATTGAGGGACGCGTTTCAGTGGATCTAACATAGTCGGGGTTCGACATATCAGGGTTTTCAAATGCAAGGAACTCTTTCCCTACGAAATTGCGAACCGCGAAACCCCGATGAGTGGGAGCCACCTGTCAAGCCCAGTAGCGGAGGAGGACGGAGCTGTAGGGAGGACGCGCGTCAAGCACCCGGAGGAAGTCGGGAATCGGGATACTGCGGGTCCCGTGGACGTGGGTCCTGTGACATGGAAACCCCGTAGCCTCGACGAGGATAAGATAGTGGTCACAGAGTTGGTCATGTGGACCAGGGGCTAAACCAGTGGGGCTAGCGTGATCAGAAAGGCGCGTCGCGAATCGGGAAATCGCGAATCCCGTGGACATGTGTTTTGTGTCATCACAAACGCTGAAATCCCGATGGGAAGTTATACGACGGTGGCCCCATGGTAAATGGTCACATGGGCTATTGTATAGCCTAGAGGGCTAATGCATTAGGGGCATATTGGGGATCGGAGAGTCGCGAGTTCTGAGGACTCGTGAATTACGACATCGGAAAGCCCGAAACTCCGATAGGAGTAGCCCCGAAAGAAGGTAAGACCACGGTCATAAAGACAGTGAGTCACATGCTTAGCCTAGAGAGCGAATGCTTAAGGAGTGCTTCGGAATCCGAAGGATCGCGAGTTATGGGGGTGATTGAATTTTGACTTTCAAAACCCTGAATCCCGATATTGAACCAGGGATTGGCACTTTGCTAACGAGGATTTCTAGAGATTCCCCATTGTGGGAGATCAATCCAATTTTTTTTTTAAAATAATGATAGTGGAGACTGTGAGAGAAAGAAGAGGAAGTTACATTGGGTGTATTGTAGGTTGTATCCCTTCATTTGTTAGATAATAATAAAACAAGGACCTGGAAATTTCTCTGGTTGACATAGCCCACACTAGGTGAACCATGTATATCTTTGTCTCTATTGTATTGTGTGTCTTCTTTGTTTTATTTCCGCATTTGTTTTATTTTATTGCTCCGTGATCTTGTTTTTCTAACAACTGGTATTAGAGTGAAAAGTAACTCGTAGGAAAAAAAGGGTTCTTGGTTCGAGTGGGAGCAATGGCAGAAGATGGAAAGTTTAGGGTCAAGAAATTTAACAGCCAAAAATACCAGTTGTGGAATATGCAGATGGAATATTATTTATATTAGAAGGATCTATTCCTACCATTGGGAAGAATAACAAAGAAGCCAATGACCATGAAGGATGAATAATTTGAAGTTCTTGATAGAAAGGCACTAGGAACGATACGACTAATCCTGGCAGCATCGGTGCATTTCAATATTTCAAAATAAATAAATAAAGAAGGAGTTGATGGATGCATTGGCTAAATTGTATGAAAAACCCTTGGCGTCCAATAACGTATTTCTAATGAAGCAATTATTTAATATGAATATGTCAGAAGGTGGGTCTATTGCAGATAATTTAAATGAATTTAATACGATTACTAATCAACTAAGTTCTGTAAAAGTGGAATTTGACGATGAGGTCGGGGCTCTTCTAATCCTATGCTCATTTCTAGAAATATGGAATGGCTTGGTCATGGCTGTAAGTAAATATGTCTCTGGTTCAAACACTTTAAAATTTGATGATGTTGTTGGTGTTAGGCTTAGCGAGGAAATACGACGAAAAAACACAGGTGAGACATCAGGTAATGTGTTAACTGTGGAGAATAGGGGAAGACAGAAGGATAGATGAAAGGGATCAATGAACCATGAGAATTATAGGAAGGGAATATCCAAATCCAGACTGAAAAAGATAGAGTGATGGAATTGTTGGAAGAAAGGGCATCTGAATAAATATTGCAGAGCTCCAAAGAAACAAAGAGATGGACAACATGAGAAAAATCAGGAAGCAAATGTAACAGGTGATGTGTTACAAGATGCTTTGATTCTTTTTGTAGATAATATTTTTGAGTCTTGGGTAGTAGATTTAGGGGCTTCATTTCATGCCACACCCCATAGGAAAAAAATTCTAGATTATGTTCAAGGAGATTTTGGACATGTTCATTTGGGTGATGATGCACCATGCAAAATCGTTGGAATGGGTAAGGTACAAATAAAGCAAAATAATGGAAACCAATGGTTGTTGACAGTGGTAAGACATTTTACAGATCTAAAGAAAAATATGATTTCAACAAGGAAGTTGGAAAGTTAAGGTTGTATATCTATATTTATAGATAAGGCGTGGAAGGTCACCAAAGGATCATTGGTGATAGCAAAATGAGAGAAGGTAGGTACATTGTATTTATGTACTGGTAATATTGAATATTTTATCTCTTTAGCTTCTACAAGAGTGGATACAACACTGTGGCACCATAGGATTGGACACATGAGTGAGAAGGGGATGTAGATACTTCACAAAATATTTTTTTTGCCAAATCTCAAAGAAATTGATTTGGATTTCTGTGAGCACTGTGTTTATGGAAAATAGAAGAGAGTCATATTTATCAGAGTCAGAAAAGAAAAGAAGAGTGAAATGTTAGAGCTTATGTATACATATGTATGGAGACAATCTCAGGTATCATCTCTTGGTGGCTCTTGTTATTATGTTACTTGTATTGATGATGCAACTAGAAAAAAATGGGTTTATTGCATTCGACAAAAGTTGATGTTTTTGATACTTTTAAGAAATGGAAAGTTTTGGTTGAGAAGGAGACAGGAAAAATGTTGAAGTGTCTCAGATCATATAATTGAGGTGAATATTGTAGCAATGAGTTTGATGATTACTGTTCATACCATGAGATTCGTAGAGAGAAAAGAGTTCCAAGAACACCACAATAAAATGGAGTGTCAGAAAGGATGAACATGACAATCATGGAGCATGCAAGGAGTATGAGATTGCATACTAGGTTGCCCTTACATTTCTTGGCAGATTATGTAGATACCGTTGTTTACTTAATAAACAAAGGACCTTCAAGCTCTTTGGATGGTGGAATTCCAGAGGAGGCATGGACAGGTAAAAAGGTAAACTATTCTTTTTTGAAGACTTTCGGTTGTGAAACATTTTTCCATATTGAGAAAGAAAATATAAAAAAGCTTGATGAAAAATCCAACAAGTGTACCTTTATTGGATACAATGTTAATGATTTTGGTTATCGCTTATGGGATTATGAAAATTGAAAAATCATTAGGAGTAGAGATGTCATATTCATTGAAAATGTCATGTACAAAGAGCATTTGCAGGGAAAGAAACAAAAAAAAGAAAAACCAGAATACACAGTGCTTGATGAGATCACTGAAAAATAAATTCCAAAGGTACCAAAAAATAAGAATGTACAATAACAAGAGCAACAAGTACCTCAAACTCCTGCAAGTGTTGTCAGAAGATCTACTAGTCTAAGTAGACCCCCTAAACGATACTCTCCTTCATTGTATTATTTATTGTTGATTGATTCTGGTGAACCAGAAAGTTATTAAGAGACAATGCAAGTAGACACTAAAAATAAGTGGGAGCAAGGCATGAGAGAGGAAATGGATTCCTTGGTAAATAAATAGAGTTGGGATTTGGTTCAGTTACCTACAAAAAAAAACAATTGTATAATAAATGGGTTTACAGGTTGAAGGAAGAATATGGTGGTAAAAAGTGGTACAAGGCTAGACTTGTTGTAAAGGGGTTTTCACAAAAGAAAGGTATACATTTTGATGAAATACTCTCTCCTGTTGTTAATATGACTTCTATTAGGACTATTTTAAGTCTTATCGAAGTATAATATTTTCATCTTCAACAATTAGATGTAAAAATAACTTTTCTCCATGGGGATTTGGAGGAAGATATTTATATGCAACAACCATGGGGGTATGAGGTCAAAGGAAAAGAGAATTTGGTATGCAGGTTGAAGAAGAGCTTGTATGTCCTAAAGAAATCTCCAAGGTAGTGGTATTTGAAGTTTGACAGGTTTTTGACAGAACAAGGTTATAATAGATGTCATTCTGATCACTGTGTTTATTTTAAAAGACTAGAAAATGGAAGCCATATTATCTTACTATTTTGTGTAGATGGCATGCTTCTTGCAAGGTCTAATATGCATGATATAAATGTGCTCAAGAAGAAATTAGCTAATTCATTTGTGATGAAGTATTTGGGTGCTGCAAAGAAAATCCTTGGTATGAGAATAACAAGAGACAGGAAAAATTGCAAATTGACATTGTCTAAGGGTGAGTACATAGAGAAGGTGTTGGAGAGGTTTAGAATGCAAAATGTAAAACCAAATAGTACACTTGGAAAACCATTTCAAATTAAGTAAGGAAATGTGTCCCAAGACACAAGAGGATAGAGAATACATGTCCAAGGTCCCTTATTCATCAACATTTGGTAGCTTGATGTATGTGATGGTTTGCACAAGACCAGATATTGCACATGCAATGGGAGTTGTGAGAAGTTATATGAACAATCCAGGTAAAAAACATTGGGAGGTAGTAAAGTGGATTCTCAGGTATTTGAGAGGTATTGACACTCATGCATTATGTTTTGGAGGTTTAGACATTGTTCTACATGGATATGTTGATTCATATATGGCAAGTGATAAAGATAGCAGGAGGAGGACCACAGGGTATGTTTTTACTGTAGGTAGAACAAAAATAAGTTGGATTTCAAAACTACAAAAGGTTGTTGCACTTTCAACAACAAAAGTAGAGTATGTTGCTGCTACAAATGCTAGTAAGGAGATGATTTGGTTATAGAGTTTTATTGATGAATTGGAAAAGAAGCAGGAGAATAGCAGGTTGTACTATGACAATGAGAGTGTTATTCATCTTGCAAATAAATCAACCTTCCATTCTAAGACTAAGCATATACAATTCAGGTACCATTTCATACGATCCATCTTGGAAGATGGACATTTGAAGTTGGAAAAGATACATACTAGCCAAAATCCTGAAAATATGTTAACAAAGGTAGTAACCAGGGAGAAACTGAGTTCCTGCCGAGTTTCAATTGGTCTTCAAGCATGAAGGTGAAGATGAGAAATTTTCTAGGTCCAAGGTGGATCATAGTCCAACAGGTATAACAACAATGGAGTTGTTTTGATCAGTCTCCAAGTGCGATATTGTTGGTTGTGGACCCTGATTATATTCCTAATTCATATGCAGGTCAAAGAAACTTCACGATACACAATTCATGCCCCCCCGACCATGAGGGGGGCACAATTTTTTTTTTTTTTGTAATTCAAATATTTTAAATTCGTAGTCAATCTGGACCATTCATTATAAGGTTGCAGATCCTACAGTATAAGTTATGTTAGGGTTTTTTTCCCTAGAAGGAAACCCTCTTTTTATGAGAGAATTGTATTGCGCCTATGTATTATCATGAATATTGTATTCTGAGAGAGGATACTATGAGAGAAAGAATAGGAAGTTATAGCAGGTGTGTTGTAGGTTGTATCCCTTCATTTGTGGGATAATAATAATGGAATGACCTGGAAATTTCTCTGGTGGACGTAGCCCACACTTGGTGAACCACATATATATGTGTCTCTATTGTATTGTGTATCTTTTGTGTTTTATTTCCGCATTTATTTTATTTTATTTCTCCATGATCCTATTTTTCTAACACATCGGAGAAAAAAGACTTCGAGCTATGCACAATAAATGTATGGTTGAAGGTTTTCTTGAATGTAATTTAGAAGTCGATTTTTGTGAACATTTCATATATGGAAAAAACAATCAGGTTAGGTTCCCATATGGAGTGACAAGAGGAAAGGGGATTCTAGAATTGGTTCATAGTGATGTGTTTGGGCCTGTAGAAGTCCCTTCACTTTGTGGATCCCTATATTATGTCTCCTTCATAGATGATTTTTCTAGGAAGATGTGGATATATTTCCCGAGGAATAAATCAAAGGTTTTCGAAAAATTCAAAGAGTTTAAATCTCTTGTGTAAAACTAGAAAAATAAGAAGATCAAGGTGCTGAGAACTGAAAGTGGTGGAGAATTATGTGGAAATGAATTTGAGTAGTTTTTCAAGTAGTGTGGCATAGAACACCAAAATACCACACCCTATACCCCACAACAAAATGGAGTTTTCAAGAGAATGAACAAAATTTTGATGGACAAGGCAAGGAGCATGCTTATTGGTGTTGGGCTTGTTATCACACTAAGTCGCCTTGGGTATTTTAGTTTGTTTTTATCATTTTTAAAAGCCTTAGATTCTTATTTTTTCTTTAAAATAAATTTATCATCCCTTTAATGTTATGTTTGATAGGACCCCTTTGGATGACTAAACCTTTGAGTCATAGTTCATGCGCTGATCCTCAATTCGATTTTTGATCCTTAAACCCTTTTTAGCTCATGGTCTATTCTTTATGTCCCCTCTCGTGATTCATCCCTAGGTTGATACCTCCCATGATCAGGATGATGTGACACACCTCTCTCCTCACTCATGACCTCACATGCATGCCTCATCATCCCCACTTACCTGTCCAATCATTTTTTGATTTGGAAGCACTGCCCACTCAACAGGAAGTTCCGTAGTGCCTGTCACATTTATCATTCATCCACTCCAAGTCATGATTGCCATGAATGATACCATGTCCCTTGTTTTCAGTGCCAGTTTTCGGTTGAAGTGCTTTCAAAAGATCTTGCATTTATGATCCTTGGTAGCGGTTTCTAAATTTGAAAAGTTCAGCAGTGTTGCGCTGCGTAAGTTTTCCAGTTTCGGTCAGGTGATCGTATGCCAACTAAATCCGATGTTGTGAGAGATTTCAGGGCCGAAGTTTCCTCAATATCATCCTAAGATCACGTTGAGGATCTCAATAGATGTCAACTTCACATGTATCTTGTGCAACCTCCTTTGCATATTAATTTTCAAAGGAGATTTGTGCTTGGGTTTCGGTTTGTTAAGTTTCCAGGGTAGTAAGGGAGCCATATTTTCATACCTGTAAAAATCCTCACTCGTGTCCATGGTCTGATTATTATTGTTTGTTATAGCCATTGAAAGTCACTAGCCTGTAGTAGCCCATCCTCTTTGTATGTGTTGCGCTACGCAGAGGTGCTGCTCAAACCTTCTCTAATTATTCTTTGCTTCCCTTCATCCTGTACGAAGAGTCATTTTGGGATTACCTCTTCACAGTCTACACTCTAAAAGCCTGTATAAGTCTAAAGGTCCATTTCTCATAGTCAAGTTCATTTTCTAAGCACTGTTAATTTGGAGGGCCATCTTTGTGCATTTGAAACTTGAATTGAAGCTTTTTGGTCAATAGCATCCCTTAAGCCTCTTAAGAACCCTCATTTTGAGTCATGGATACCCCTCAGTCGAAGAAAGCACACAAAGGTGGCAAGATAGTTCGAACAGAACCTGTGGACATGCGCCTTTTTGACACAAAACCCATGGCAAGGGAGATGTTTCGAAGAGAAGGATGCCTCTCTTTCTACCAGAATATGAAGAGAGGCCACCCAAAAGTAGCAAAACAATTTGCATTAAATTTTGATGGCAAGAAAACCAAAGCTGGAGATTTGGAATTTGAGGTAACTGAAGCCTCCATCTCAGCTGCAATAGGGATCCCCATTTCAGGTGAAAATTGGTTCAAGGACATGGTATTGAGTTCACCCTTCATTAAATATCTCTTCAAGTTTGAATACTGAGCCAATGAGTTATCTAAGAGTATGCCAAGGAATCAGTTGATCGACCAGTTTGATAAAATGTTGAAAATCATACAGAGATATTTCAATTGTGAAGGGAGATTTAACACCTTGTATGATTACCATATAAGGTTGTTGTTACATTTTACTAGCAAGTTTCAGATGAATGTTCCTTATTACCTGCTGAGAAGTATAGGTAAAAAGTCAGATAGGGTGCAAGCCAAATCTAAGGATGTGGATTCTAGTCTTTTCCACTCTGAACTTATTGGGATGCTTGTCTCTGAAGAGTTGGGAAAGAAAGAGATTTCATGGGAGCATTTTTTGGTTACTTCTCACTTCAAGCTGGACCCAACACCTACTCCCCAATCACAGATCATAGGTCCTTCATCACCTACTAGTACTAAAGCAGGCATCAACAAGGAGAGAAAGGGAAAAGCCCATGTTTCAAAGATCAACAAGCAGGTCAGGGAAGCTGAGGAGGAAGTTTGTCCTTCTCCACACAGAGATTTCTCACCACCACCTCCACCAGGGTTAGAAGAAGTTCCTTCTTCTACCAAGGTGACATCTAAAAAAGGGAAGAAGCTTCTCTTTCCCTCTCCTCCTCCAGCAGTTGAAATCAAGGGTAAAAGACCTTTCACTAGGTCATCAATTAATAAGGGGGTTTTCAAAGAGAAGTCTTTACAAGAAACCCCTATGCATAAGAAGAAAGGGAAAGGCATTGAAAAATTTGTAGAAGAAAAACAAGAAAACCCTGTACAGAAAATCAAGGGTAAAGGTACCAAAAGACCTTTGGAGAGGAAAGATGAAATCCCTGTGAAAGATTGTAAAAAACCTATGAATAATAAAGAAGAGGCTGCTGCACAAGAGAATAAGCATAAAGGAAAAGGTTTTGAGAAGGCTGATGAAACATGCAAGGAAAATCCTGTACAAATGGAAGAAAAGGATGAGAAGAAGCTTGTTGAGACTGCACATGTTCCCAACCCCCTTGGCGGTCAGACCTTCAAGAGACTTATCAGGCAACTTAAGGAATCAAGAAAAGAAGTGGCTCAATTGAAAAGGGAAGCCATATCTAAGAGAGCCAAGATGACGGAGCTTATGGAGGGATACACTGATACCCTTGACTTGGAAAAATTTGCAGCAAGAAGGGTTCAACCCCTTCATAGGCAGCTCCAGAATCTCTACAGGTAGAACATAGGCTTCTAGGCTCAGAACATGAAGCTAAAGGCAGAACTGAAGCATTTTCAAGATGAGGTAACCCATGGTAATTTACAGGTGTTGGTTGAGGCTTTCATTGAAGATGATAAACCAACAACTAAGGAGAGTGCAACTACACTGAAGAAGCCTACCAGTGCTAAGAAGAAGAAGTCTACTGAGTCAATTGAATATACTCTTTGCACCAGAAAGAGTGTGAGGCTAAGTGTTAAAATGACAAAGTAGCTGGTAGTGGTAAACCCCATTTTTGAGAATTGTTCCTTTTTGGGAAGGTTAACTGATATGCACATACTAGTTTTTCCACCTATACATGCTTCTAGGTGTTTAGCTATATGAATTTTGAACTTTTTCTATGTGCTAGCTTCACTTAGTGGTAAAGGCACCTAAGTAAAATGATTTTGTCATCATGGAAGGACACAAATTGCTCTGCACACATTCAAGATTCAAAGACGCTGTGTTTTGGCATAGCTAACCAAAATCGTATGTAGACGCAACATAAGTGGTGCTGTGTAATATTTCACAGAGTGAAAAATTGGCATACATGTGCTACGTAATATTTAGCAGGGAGCAGGTTTACACACAGGCGCAACACAGGGGCGCTACCTATAGGAGCTACTCAATATTTCAACATAGGACAAATGTTGGCGCAGATATGCAACACAGTGGTGCTACCTACATATGCTACCTTCTCTCCTTGTTCCATTTTAGGGGGCGCTACAAAGAGTTGCTACCCAAGGGAGTTGCCAGCAAACACCAGGGATCTAGGAAGACTAAGCCAACAGTTTTGGATAAGTTAACGATGGAGTAAATGATAGAAGTAGCAGTTGGCATTCAAAGGACAACTACAAGATCCAAAGGGACACATGGAAAAATAGGAGCTGAACAACAAAAGAGGATCAAAGCAGTTAGAAGAATGATTGGATTAGTCACCAACACTTCCCTGTTTTATAACATATGTTGTTATCTTAGTTGTTAGAATAAATAAATGTTCAGAGATTTTTAAGAAAAAGAGGCCAACTCGTACCTCCAGCTGTTGCCTCCATTTATTGTTATAAATAGATAGATCAATTGCTTTAGTAGGTTCAGATGGTTGAGTAAGGCTCCCTAAACTATAATATTTTGGATAAAGTGACTATGATCTAGTGTGTACTGGACTTAAGAATTTTTGACTAATAGAAATCGGCTTCTATTTCAGACTATCTACTTCTAATGCTAAATGTTCATATTTGAATGCTTCTTATGGATAATTGTGGCAATGATATGATGGATGTTTGATCATTTTATTGTCATGGTGTTTATTTAGCTCCTTAGTTTCTGATTTCAAGAAGATCTTGTTTTAAGAAACTTTCTTCCTTAGGCTCTCGTGGACTTGATGTTTGCAGTAGCCCTTACATTCCTCTCATTCAAGTCTTATTTCTATCCACATTTACTCCCAAACTACTGGTTGAAGTTAGTCAATACCTTATTTGTTGGTACATGTTAGCCTTGTTTCCGAGTTAGGATATTATCATTTCGAGTTTTTCCATTCGACCTTTCAAAAAACACTCATACTTTCACATATAATATGATGGGTACTGGGCTTACCTTCCTTGCAATCAGAAGATGACTCCTAGTACTGTGATAGAATGACAATGCTTACTAGCTCTCAAGGTGCATTGGGACTTAGTATTTTGAAGATTGCATCTTGCACCTGGCGACTCCATTGTTTCATCTCTGGTGCCTAACGATAGACATATGAGATCAAATCCACATTTACCTTTGGTTCCACCTGAGGCTGACCCATAGAAGATAATCAAGAAGGGAAAATATTTTAAATTTTTTTTTTCTGCTACTACCACAAGTGCTTCTGGTCAGTTTCCTGATTCCACTCTTGATACTCTAGCTGTTTTATCAAGTAAGCTTCCTTTATCTTCTGCTGAAGTATCTAAAAAGCTAGATTTTGAAGAGTTTCCTGTTGAATACTCTACCTTTGAAACTGAATTGAAAGAAGAAAACATTGATATATTCTCCTCTCCTGATATTGAGAAGTGTTTCAGTGTTAATAGTTTTGAAGATTTCCCTATGTTAGGTTTTGCTACACCTCTCTCTGTTAAAAATTTTGTTGCCAAAAAAGTAGGAACTTCATCTCCTTCTCAGACCTTACCATCCTCTTCCAAGACTCCACCTGCTGTTGTGAAGGCTGAAATCTCCCCTTTATCCTTTTCTTCTTCTCCTAATCTACACACAACCAGGTCTCCTTCTCCTGCTTGTTCACCTAGAATCCAAAATCAAATGGCAGTTGTTAACCCCCCTGCAAATAGGATGGATGCCATAGTGGCTGCAAGATATGCTCCTCTAGTCTTGCCTAAGCTAATGAATGCTCTTCCCCCTAGAGATTATTTGAAATACATGCCCAATTTTACTGGAGAAAAAAATATAACAGCTGAGGAACATCTTGCTGCTTTCTATAGCTATGCAGATAACCAAAATATTGAAAATGAATATGTTTGGATGGGGTTTTCATCCAAAGCCTTTTTGGGAAGGCTAGGAAGTGGTTTAGGGGTTTAGCCCCTGGATCCATCACTGGTATTGAGGCATTGGATGAAGCCTTCTTGAGGCACTGGGGTGACAAAAAATATTTTCTGTACTACATCACTAAATTTGGATCTTTGAAAAGGAAAGAAGGAGAGTCTGTCTCTAACTTTTCAAGAAGATTTAACAAAATGTACAAGAGGATCCGTGATGACATCAAACCCACTGAAACCATGGAAAAAATCACTTATTCAATTACGTTTGACTCTGAGTTATGCCTTCTATTAAGAGAGAGAAGGTCACCTTCCTTAGTTCATATGCAAGATGTTGCCTTAGAGTTAGAATCCAACATAATTGCCTCAGATAAGCTCAGGGGAAAATATGACGGAGATAGGAGGAAAAATAGGGTTGAAGCTTCCACTTCTGACTCTCCTGTTGTTCATTCACTGGTAGATGAGTTAACCAAATTAGTAAAATCTCTTTCTACTGAGACTGAGAAGTTAAAATTGGAAGGAAGACAACCATATAGAAATGCTTAGAACACTGAAAATAGAGGTAATTTCAGGAGACCCAACAATGCTCCCCAAATCCTTCCTAGAGATCCCATAAACAGAGAGAGAGATGATCAGAGGATTCAAGCTCCTTTTCAAAATAATCTAGTTGTTGATGAAGAAGAAGAGGAGGTAGAGGCTGATCCTGAGATCCACTGTTTAGGTGATACATCCCCATCCCCACACTTGACTCAATCCTCTTATGAGCAATCTTTAATGGATATTCAAATTAATGAGTTAAGCAAGGGAGAAAAAACGAAGGAAAATGCTAGTAGATATAATTTGAGATCTAAGAAGAATGAAGAACAAATTTCTGCCCCTAATCAGCCTATTCAGAAAGAAGATTCTTCCAAGACTGTGACAGTGAGTAGCAAGGAAAAAGATTCTCAAAACCCACAACTTCTGATTAGAAATCCTCCTCCTGAAACCAAAGATCTTTTGAAGCCTTCCCCCTCCTTCAATTTTGAGAATGAGATCTAGAAAATTAAGATCCCTGTACAATTTTTGGAATTGATAAAAAATGAAGAATTTAAAAAATATCTGACCAAAACATTACAGCTCGATGCCTCTCCTAATTCCACTGATTCAATAAATCTGCAAGATGAAAAACCAGTTGTGATTTTAGGCCCTTTGATAGAAGATAGAGATGACTCATCCCCTCCCTTCTATACTTCTCTCAATATTCATGACAAGGTGCTACATAACTGTCTTTTGGATTTAGGGGCCTCCCATAATCTTATGCCAAAATCTGTTATGGATGAACTTGGACTAGAAATCACGAAAACCTATCATGACTTATATTCTTTCGACTCTAGGAAAGTAAAATGTCTGGGGGTCATTAAGAATATGTTTGTGACTCTATTTCAGCTGCCCATGAAAAGTATACTTATGGATGTTGTGGTGGCTGATGTTCCTCCCAAGTTTGGCATGCTCTTGTCAAGGTCTTGCATAAAAAGACTTGGAGGAACCTTGCAGGTGGATCTCTCATATGAAACTATCCTGGTGTTTGGTGGGGAGCATAGAAGACTTTACAGAGAAGCCCAATTGGCTTACATTATTACTGATGAAGCAATCCCTGCTAATCATCCTATTTTTTCTCTTGATACCGATTTGGGGTCCAACATTTTGCAGCTCACTGATGCTCCTGAAACTCCTCTTGAAATAAGAAAAATGTCTGCTACCTTATCTGAAGAACCTCCTCCAATTCTGTTTGGAAGATGTTCTTTGATGGAGCCTCTTCTAAGGAAGGTGTCGATGCTGGAGTGCTCTTTGTCTCACCAACTCAGGAGACAATATCTTTGTCATACAAACTAGAATTTGAAACTACCAACAATGTGGCAGAGTATGAATCTCTTGTTTTGGGCTTGAGAGTTGGAAAGGATACGGGGATTAAAAAACTGTCAGTATTTGGAGATGCTGAACCGATAGTCCATCAGATCAAAAATCTTTTCCAAACTAAGCACCCTAGGCTTAGATCTTATAGAAATGAAGTATGGGACCTAGTGGAGAATTTTTTCTCTGAGTATGAAATCTCTTTTATTCCATGAGAAGAGAATTATGTGGTTGATTCTTTGGCTGTATCAACAAGCAACTTCAGGATACCCATACCGCCAAAACTCAAGTATGATGTAGAAGTCAAATGAATTTGTTGCATTACACATTGATTAGGATCTTGATTCTGAAATTACTCCACATGTTGATGTTTTCCTTAACATAATTTCTAATCATCATATTGTGCAGCTACCTAACAACCATATTCCAAAAGGAATAGTTCCTTTGGAAAAATTATTTCATGAAAATGATGTGGCAGTAAAAGGGAAAGTGTCTACTGACGATGCTAATATAATTGAGTGCAATTTGGGAACAAAGAAGGATCCAAAATATGTCAAGTTGTCAAGCAGCCTATCACGAGATCAGAGGGAAGAATATGTCAAATTGTTGAAGGAGTTTGTTGATGTATTCACATGGACTTACAAAGATCTCCGAACTTATGACACAAACATTATAGAGCACAAGATTCCATTAAAATAAGAGACTAAGCCCTTCAGGAAAAAGTTGAGGCAAATCAATCCTATGTTACTTCCTGTCATGGAGAAGGAGGTAAAAAAGATTTTAGATGCAAAAAATATCTTTCCTTTGAGATATTCCTAATGGGTGGCTAATTTGGTCCCCATGAGGAAACATAATGGAGAAATCAGACTTTGTGTCGATTTCTAGAATCTGAACAAAAACTCTAAAAAGGATAATTTCCCTTTGCCCAAGATGGAGCATATATTACAGAGGGTGACAGGTGCATCCTGGATGTCTATGGTTGATGGTTTTTCTGGCTACAACTAGATTTCTATTTTTCTAGAGGATAGAGAGAAGACGACTTTTACCACTCCTTGGGGTACATTCATGTACGCCAAGATGCCCTTTGGTTTGAAGAACGTGGGGGCGACCTTTCAACGAGCTATGGACATAGCATTTATTGGAGAGAAGGACAAGTTTGTTTTTATCTACTTAGATGACATAACCGTGTTCTCTCAATCTGATGAAGAGCACTGTGATCACTTAAGAAAGGTTTTCTTAAAATGCAGAAAATTTGGCCTCTCTTTGAATCCTAAAAAGTCGTTTTTCGCCATGAAAGAAGGAAAATTATTGGGGCATATCGTGTCATCTGAAGGTGTGAGGATTGATTCCAGCAGGGTTGAAGCCATACTGACCTTATCACCGCCTAGATCTAAAAAGGAGGTTCAATCTTTTCTAGGAAAGGTTAATTTCTTGAGAAGGTTTGTGTCAAATTTTGTTGAGTTGCTTAAGTATATCACAACCATGTTGAGGAAAGATAATGAAATCAAGTGGAATGCTGAGGCACGTAGTTATTTTGATCAAATAAAGAAAGATTTGATGGAATCCTCGGTCCTAGTCATCCCAGACTACTCCAAGGACTTTCTTATTTTTTCTTTTTCCTCTTTTGATATAGTAGCAATAGTTTTGTTGCAGAAGAACTCTAAAGGCTTAGAGAAACCCATTGCCTTTTTCAGCTGGGCTTTGAGAGATGCAGAATTAAAATATGACATTATGGATAAGCAAGCCTATGCAATGGTTAAATCTCTTAAGTCCTTCAGAGTTTATGTGCTGCATTCAAGAGTTATTGATTATGTTCCATCAACTATTGTAAAAGAAATTCGTATTCAGCCTGATATTGATGGAAAACACAACAAATGGATTGCTAAGATCCTTGAATTTGATTTAGAAATCAGGCCTACCAAATTGATCAAGGGCCAGGGTTTAGCCAAGTTTTTGGCTGAATCAAATTGCTTAGCATTGGGAGTAAATTTCATTGGCTCATGTTTAGAAAAGCAGCAGACTGAATTAAACAACAGAGGTGCTCAAGTCAACCCTGCATTGACAAATTGCAGTTGGTACAAGGACATTATATTTTTATTGCAGAATTTACAACCTCCAAGTGGTATGGAAAAGAACAAGGGGAGAGCATTAAAACTCAAATCAATAAAGTATTGCTTGGTTGATAAAATTTTGTATTGGAAGGATCCATTGGGAGTGTTGTTGAGATGCCTAGACCCACAAGAGGCCCAAAGGATTATGCCTGATTTTCATGACAATTTGTGTGGGGGGAATCATTTTTGGAGGACTACTGCCTACAAGATTATCAGGGTTGGGTATTTTTGGCCTAGTCTGTTCACAGAGGTTTTTGCTAAGATCAGAGCATGTGTTAAATGTCAGAAATTTTCTAGAAAGAAATAGCTTAAGTCTTTGTCATTAAAGCCCATAGCAGTTTCAGGACCTTTTCAACAATGGGGTTTAGATTTTATCGAGGAAATTCATCCCACTTCTAGTGGAAAACATAGATGGATCTTGACTGCCACAGATTACTTCACTAAGTGGATAGAGGCTATCCCTACCAGGAATGCTTCCCACAAAGTGATCATTGGTTTCCTTGAAGACATTATGGTGAGGTTTGGTTGTCCGAACAAAATTGTCATTGACAATGCTGCATCTTTCAACGTTGAGCCATTGATTCAGTTCTGTGAACAATATGGGATCACATTGATTCATTCAACCCCTTATTACCCATAGGGAAATGGGCTTGCAGAATCCTCTAACAAAAGCCTTATAAAGATTGTTAAAAAGTTGTTGGAGGACAACAAAAAGGCTTGGGATTCAAAACTCAAGTTTTCTTTGTGGGATGACAGAGTGAAAACAAAGAGGGCCTTGGGTCTTTCTCCTTTCCAACTAGTGTATGGAGTTGAGGCCATTTTCCCTTCTCAACTTGCCTTGCCTATGGAAAAATTCTTCCAATATTATCAAGGGGAGCCAGATGATATGATCAGGAGGATTCAACAGCTGGTTGAAGTACATTAGACCCGGGAGCAACTGGTAGATAAAGCATATGATCATCAACTGAATATCAAGCATGCATTCGAAAAGAAAGTGAAAAAAGAGGATTTCCAATTGGGAGATCTGGTGCTCAAGTGGGATGCACCGAGGCAAGATAAAGGCAAGCACGATAAATTTGAAGCTTTATGGATCGGTCCTTTCAAAATCTCTGAGGTATTCCCTAATAAAACTTTCAAGTTGCAGAATATGGAGAATGAAGAGGTTTTTGGTGGACCTGTAAATGGGCATTTTCTGACAAAGTACTTTAAATGAGCCTGGAGTGGCTCTTCATGTCATTGTAAATATCATTTTCTTTTTATTTTTGTGTTCCAATAACTGATCCCATAGACCTAGGATAAGGCACTGAATCTACTCATTCTTGGTAGCCCGTAGGGGGCATGCCATCCCCTATGGAGCCAATGTTATCACACTAAGTCGCCTTGGGTCTTTTAGTTTGTTTTTATCATTCTTAAAAGCCTTAGATTCTTATTTTTTATTTAAAATAGATTTCTCATCCCTTTAATGTTATGTTTGATAGGACCCCTTTGGATGACTAAACCTTTGAGTCATAACTCATGTGCTAATGCTCAATTCGATTTTCGATCCTTAAACCCTTTTTAGCTCATGGTCTATTCTTTATTTCCCCTCTTTTGATTCATCCCTAGGTTGATACCTCCCATGATCAGGCTGATGTGACACACCTCTCTCCTCACTTATGACCTCACATGCATGCCTCATCATCCCCACTTACCTGTCCAATCATTTTTTGATTTGGAAGCGCTGCCCACTCAGCAGGTAGTTCCATAGCGCCTGTCATGTTTATCATTCATCCACTCCAAGTCATGATCTCCACAACTGATACCATGTCCCTTGTTTTCAGTGCCAGAAGTCGATTGAAGTGATTTCAAAGTATCTTGCAGTTATGATCCTTGGTAATGGTTTCTAAATTTGAAAAGTTCAGCAATGTTGCACTGCGTAAGTTTGCTAGTTCCAATCAGGCGACCGCATGTCAACTAAATTCGTTGTTGTGTGAGATTTTAGGGCCGAAGTTTCCTCAATATCATCCTAAGATCGCACTGAGGATCTCAACAGATGTCGACTTCACAGGTATCCTATGCAACCTCCTTTGCATATTAATTTTCACAGGAGATTTGTGCTTGGGTTTCAGTTTGTTAAGCTTGCAGGGTAGTAAGGGAGCCATATTTGCATACTTGTAAACATCCTCGCTCGTGTCTATGGTATGATTAGTGTTTTTTGTTATAGCCTTTGAAAGATGCAAGCCTGCAATAACCTATCCTCTATGTATGTGTTGCACTATGCAGAGGCGCTGCTCAAACCTTCTCTGATTATTTTTTGCTTCCTTTCATCTTGTACGAAGAGTCATTTTGGGATTACCTCTTCACATTCTACACTCTAAAAGATTGTATAAGTCTGAAGGTCCATTTCTCATAGTCAAGCTCGTTTTCTAAGAACTGTTAATTTGGAGGGCCATCTTTGTGCATTTGAAACCTGAATTGAAGCTTTCTGGTCAATAGCATCCCTTAAGCCTCTTAAGAACGCTCATTTTGAGTCATGGAGATCCCTCAATTGAAGAAAGCACACAAAGGTGGAAAGATAGTTCGAACATAACCTATGGACATGCGCCTTTTTGACACATAACCCATGGCAAGGGAGATGTTTCGAAGAGCAAGATGCCTCTCTTTCTACCAGAACATGCAGAGAGGCCACCCAAAAGTAGAAAAACAATTTGCATTAAATTTTGATGGCAAGAAAACCAGAGTTGGAGATTTGGAATTTGAGGTAACTGAAGCCTCCATCTCAGCTACAACAAGGATCCCCATTTCAGGTGAAAATTGGTTCAAGGCCATGGTATTGAGTTCACCCTTCGTTAAAAATCTCTTCAAGCCTGAACACCAAGCCAACACATTATCTAAGACTATGCCAAGGAATTAGTTGATCGACCGGTTTGACAAAATGTTGTGAAGGGAGATTTATTACCTTGTATCATTACCACATAAGGTTGTTGTTACATTTTACTGGTAAGGTTTAGATGAATGTTCCTTATTACCTACTGATAAGTATAGGTAAAATGTCCGATAAGGTGCAAGCCAAATCTAAGGATGTGGATTCTAGTCTTTTCCACTCTGGACTTATCAAGATGCTTGTCTCTGAAGAGTTGGGAAAGAAAGAGATTTCCTGGGAGCATTTTTTGGTTACTTCTCACTTCAAGATGGACCCAACACCTACTCCCCAATCATAGATCATAGGTCCTTCATCACCTACCAATACTAAAGCAGGGATCAACAAGGAGAGAAAGGGCAGAGCCCCTGTTTCAGATATCAACAAGTAGGTCAGGGAAGTTGAGGAGGAAGTTTGTCCTTCTCCACACAGATATTTCTCACCACTACCTCCACTAGGTTTAGAAGAAGTTCCTTCTTCTACCAAGGTGACATCTAAAAAAGGGAAGAATCTTCTCTTTCCCTCTCCTCCTCTAGCAGTTGAAATCAATGGTAAAAGACCTTTCACTAGGTCATCAATTCCTAAGGGGGTTTTCAAAGAGAAGTCTTTACCAAAAACCCCTATGCATAAGAAGAAAGGGAAATGAATTGAAAAAATTGTAGAAGAAAAACAAGAAACCCCTATACAGAAAATCAAGGGTAAAGGTACCAAAAGACCTTTGGAGAGGAAAGATGAAATCCCTGTGAAAGATTGTGAAAAACCTATGAAGAATAAAGAAGAGGCTGCTGCGCAAGAGAAGAAGCATAAAGGAAAAGGTTTTGAGAAGGTTGA
>ML868450.1:3711-20810 GCA_009831015.1 Picea engelmannii
AGAGGAAGGAGAATGCCTCTTTCACCCACAGATGTGGATAAAGGGGGCTTCGCTCCATTGCATTTTCGATAGCGACAGTAAAAAGAACCTGATCTTAGCAGAGGTCGTCAAGCGATTGGACTTGCTGATGACACTGCACTTGCAACCCTACACCATTGGCTGGCTTCGCCAAGGAAGAGATCTTTGTGTCAGCCAACAGTGTCGTCTTCCCTACGACATCAAGCCTTTCAAAGACGAGGTATTGTGTGATATTTCTCCCCTTGAAATTTGTGATGTTCTTTTAGGACAACCATATTTGTGGAAGCGTCATGTTGTGTATGAATCTACACCCCGCAATGTTATTATTACTTTGGGTAGACAATTGTACAAGATACCATAGGTAGCGCCCCCTACCACTATTTCTTTAATCTCTACTAAGCAATGCAGTAAGGTAATTTCATAGACGGGGAATTTTGTCTTCTTTGTGATCCATGCTCACAGTAATCAGAAGATCGCCACCACTTCTGTGGCCTCTACACGGAGCCTCTATTTGAAGCAGAAGCAGGTGGACGGGATCGTGGAAGAATACAAAGATATCTTCTCCTCACCCATCGGGGTACCGACGCACTACCAAGTCAAGCATCCAATTGATCCAACCCCTGGTGCACCTATGCCTAATGGACCAGTCTATCGTCACTTGTTGATGGAAAATGATGAAATCAAGCATTAGATCCAAGAGATTATTTTAAATGGTCACTTCAGACCCAACTCCTCCCCTTGTGTAAGCTCGATTGTATTGGTGCATAAGAAGGAAGGGACCTGGCGACTTTACATTGATTACAGAGCATTAAACAAAATCAAAGTCAAGAATCGATACCCAATTCCAAGGATTGATGACCTTCTTGACCAACTCAAGGGGGAAAATTTATTCAACAATATTGAACTAAAGTCTGGCTACCACCAGGTTCCCATCGAACCAACTGATGTATGGAAGACAACTTTCAAATCTAAAGAAGGTCTCTTCGAATGGTTGGTCATCCCCTTTGGCTTAACAAATGCACCAACCACTTCCATGAGGTTGATGGATGATGTATTGATACCCTTCACCAACTCTTTTGTGGTGGTATATTTGGGTGACATCCTCATCTTTAGTATAACTTGGGAGGAGCACATGCAGCATATTCAATAGGTTTTGAGCACTCTGCGGCATCACAAGCTATATGCCAACTTGGAAAAATGCTCCTTTGGCATGAACATGCTCCAATACTTGGGCTACATTTTTTATGAGAATGGGGTACATTTTGATCCAACTAAGATCCAAGTCATCTGTGACTAGCCAGCCCCGACCACACTAACCGAGCTTCGGAGCTTCTTAGGACTAGCCAACTTCTACCAACCCTTCATGTTGGGATTCTCCCATATTGCATGGGCCCTCAGCCAAGTGACCAAGGGCGGTGGAAGGGAAACATTTGTGTGGGGGAAGGAACAACAACGAGCATTTGATGATCTTAAGCATCGCTTATGCTCAGCTCCACTACTCTCCTTGCCCGATATGCAACAACTGTTCAAAATTGAGATTGATGCATCTAACTATGTTGTAGGCACAGTTCTCACTCATCACAGTCATCTGGTGGCATACCATAGTGAGACACTCTTAGATACTATCTGAAAATACCCCACCTATGACAAGGAAATGTGTTTCATTGTACAATCTTGTCTTCAATGTAAACATTACATTCTAGGAAAAGAGATGATCATCCACACTGATCACGAGCCTCTGCAGTTCATACAAACACAAGGGGAAATTGTAGAACGACTGCCATAAGAAGTGATCCACCTACTTGTAGCAGTTCCATATCAACATCAAGTATGCGAAAGGGAGCACAAATCATCTCGTTGACTACCTCAGACGACCTCTAGTGGTTGCACTCACCACTATACTCCATTCCTGTGGACATGAGCCATATGAGTGGCCCCATATTTATCAACACAATCTAGACTTCGACACCACCTATCATCTCTTAGGTACAGTCATGAATGTCATTGATTTTCACATTCAAGACAGATTTTTATGCCATCTCGACCATCTCTGTGTTCTTGAAAGTGAGCGTGCAAAGATTATTTGGGAAGCCCACTACAATCGGATGGCAGGACATTTTTGCGTGGAGAAAATTGTGGCCATTCTACAGAAACATTTGTATTGTCCAAAACGTCAACAAGACGTCAAAAAATATATCAGATCTTGCACCGCCTATGCCATTTCCCAGCTAGCCATCAAGAATCAAGGCTTATGCACCCCTCTTCCTACTCCTGAGAAGCCTTGGGAATTCATCTCGATGGATTACATGTCTGGCCTTCTGTCCACCAAGAAAGGCAATGATTTTGTATTTGTGGTCATTGATTGGTTTTCAAATATGGCCATCCTCACAGCTTGCAAGAAGAATATCATAGCGACAGATACTACCAAGCTCTTCTTCGAATGAGTGTGGGTCCATTTTTGGATACCATAGACCATCATCTTCGAGCGGGACAACAGATTACTCAGCACATTTTGGTCAAGTCTCTGGTCACTGTTGGACACCAAGCTCACTAAATCCACTACTTTCCACCCCCAAATAGATGGCCAAACAAAGTTCGTCAATCGGATGATTGTGCACATCCTGCACATGTACAACTCTAAGCATCCACGTACATGGGATGAGAGTCTCCCCTATGTTCAACACAGTTACAACATGGCTCTCCATAGCTCCACCGACCATAGCCCATTTCAGGTGGGGATGGAATTACAACCCTTGGGTCCCATTGATGTTGCACTACCTCTTGCAACCGCATAGATAGACTCTTCCCATGCTCAGTCTAAGACTGACAAAGTAACCGGATTCATTGAGCAGATTCAACACATCCGCCAAGAGGTCCATGAGATTTTGCAGAAATCCAATGCTAAGTACAAGAAACACCATGATCAACAAAGGGTACCGCACTAGTTTCAGGTTGGAGACAACGTCTGGTTACATTTACAGAAGGAGCGTCTTACAAGGCCCCATCCGAAGCTATGCCCCTTTCTCTATGGGCTTTACATTATCACCAAGGTTGTGGGTAGCAATGATTTTGAGCTCAACACTCCACCCTTCCTTGGCTTGCACCCAATATTCAATGTCAACCTCCTTCGACCATATTTTCCACCATTATTGGACACTTCAGAGATCGTAGAACAACTGACACCAACAGAATTGATCCCTAACTGAATGGAATGGTCCTAATCGGTTCATGGATAGACAGGTCAAGGGCACTCACCAGCAGAGGATCCATCTTTATCGGGTCGTCAATGCAGGGCAACTCCTACACCAAGAAAAGTGGCTCACCCAGGGCCAAATTCAGAAGAAGTTTCCTCACCTGATGGGGGAACTCAACACAATGGAGACCATTGCTTCCTAAGGGGGAAAAACTGATCCAGGTGGATATTGGTGGCCACCCACCTATTCCAACTGACTCCTCTTGAAAAAATTTAGTTCAACACGTTCTTTTGTACTCCTTTGTAATGGTGGGTTCTACACTTCTAGGGTTTTCTAAATCCCTACACATCTTCCAGGTGGATACTAGTGGTCTCCCACCTAATCCAACTAGTTTTTTTTGTATGTTTTCATGTCAATACATCTTGATGTACTTCCAGGGCCGTTTTGGGGCCCTAAACAGTGTTTTTTGGGCGCGCCATAGTCAAATTGTAGACAGAGTCAAATTTTGATGGTGTAATGTGTAGTTCTCTTAAATACCTTTCCAACTAGCTATCATGCGCCTAAAAAAGAGGTCTTATGAAAAAGTTACGACCTTGAGAAGTTGAGGTACCAACTTAACCATAGGGGTCCACATAAATTTTGGCGTTTCATCTCCTAGGGTTAGGTTTTTGGATGTCCAGGGTTTTGGAATTCATGAGTAATATTAAAAAGGCCTTTGGAGCCTCATTTTAATCATTCTTTTCAGATGGATGCGCGTAGCAGCCACATCTCTTCTCAAAGATAGCTACCACCATTCGAGCAAGTGTTTCAGTTCTGCAGTTTTACAGTTTCAACCTATTTCATTTATTCAATAGAAGATATTGTTCACTGGATATTTGTGCTGTTCTTCATATCTCTGTGTTTATTGTATTCAATATGTTAATCAGATTGTTTCGCTCCTAAATCTGGATCATCCGACTTGACTTTTTCGTAATTATATTTTATGTTTATCTTCTTCATGTGGAGCCGACTTGTCTTCATGTAGTATAATACATTAATATTATATATTTTTCTAAGCCAACATGTCTTCTAGGGTTCTCACACATATGTTTAGGGTTTCTCTTGCTTCCAGAATATTCTAGTCTCCTCAAAGGTTACACGTAGAGGTTAATACCTTCCGCAACTACCATAATATCAACACCTCTTTTGGTGTCATGTCTCTTTCTACAAGTATTTGTAGGCCTGCAATTGGGTCAGGATACGTCAATGTGGGAAAGGATCTTCTATCATGTCTTGTATCATGTTCCCTTCAATATTTTCAACATTACAAGCTGAAGACAATTTTTTTTACCTATTCTAATAGAAAATAACAAATGGCGGGCTAATAATATTACTAGTGAAGAAAACCAAAAGAAGACTTTGTTATTTTGAAGGAAAATAAGGTCCACCCACAAGAAATCATTTGTGATCATCAATAAAATGGAAATTTTTGGAGTTGAATATTGTCTAGCAATGTGGAAACCTTGATTCTCTCTCACCAAAGCTCCCAAATCCCTCAATTTAACACCAAAATTGCACCTCATTCCATGGGTTTGAGGTTTCGCATCTTCAAGTTTTCATTCAAACCAATCCCCAATTCAAACTCTCATCAATTATGTCAATGGCCTATTAGGTCAAGCCCTTCCTAGCCTCTCAATTTAGCACATAAATTAAACCACCACATTGTTTCACACCTCCAGGTTCAGGGTTTAAGTTCCATGGTTAGTTCATGAACAAATGAATTTGTGTTGTGTTTTTCTGGGTTTTTTTTATTATATGTTTTTTTTAACAAGAACATATATTGTGTATTATATAAAATAGGGTTGTAGCAAAGCTAAAACCGACCATAAGTTATATAATCATAGTATTCAATATTGTTTAGCACAACAGAGGCGATGAGCATCCTCTAATAATATGAAATCTATCAAATTTAGTTTTTTTTACAAAAATACAGAGGCTTCCTTCCTGGATTGTATTCTAGCTTACATAGCTTTAACAAAAATGAAACATGTATGTAATTCATGAACCTAGCTAGTGCAATTTTAACTATGTGTCCACTATAGCTTGAGATTCTTCCTGAATCTCGTCCATTGGTGGTGGTTGTTGAGGTTGTTCAACCTTGCATGAATCTTGGGCACCTTCTGAAGGTATTCCTGCATTCACTCCATGAATTGTGACTCGGGTTCCATGCTTCTCTTTTCCCAGGTGACATATTTGTTATGTATGCATGTTGATATTTATCAACATAATGGCCAGCTATTTATTGCACCTATATTTCCTTTCTTGCATGGTTTTCTCAAGTTGGGAGTGAGATTGCCTAAGGACTACAATTTCCTATTGTTGATGTTCCATTTTCCTGGTAAGCACCTGTTGTTCTTAGCTATTGCAATCACATATAGGTTGACTTATGCACCACATGGTAATTGATAACAAACATAGGGACCAAGAGTCGTTGTAAGAGTATTGTGAATGTCGGAGATGGAGTAATGAACATAAATTCAAAGACAAGTTAATAGCTCCCATCACGTAGATATCATCCAAATTTATCACCAGGGATTTGATGTCTATGATGCCACACATGAAATCCATCCAGAGTACCGACGATGATGAGAAGATATGTTGGTATTGTATGTTGAGAGATAAAATAAGGATGAGAAAACTTCTAGGAGGGGATGAATGTCCTATGTTGACGCCAGTGTGAGTATAATTCCCACATGAAGAAAGTATGTGAGGAGGGAGAGATTTAAATTCAACCATGTGAAGATACAATGTCATCTGCCGGTTGTTGTGGGTTGCACGTGGAGGTTACACAAGACATGTGTTTGGAGAGGGAATTTATTTGACTTGGGCGAATGTATCTGTTGTGTCGAAGGGATGAGTCACATCACTCATCCCATTTATTTTTTTTATGCCTTTTATGCCTCCATTGCCCATCCATTCATTAATATTTTCAATTATTGTGATTTTAATTCCACCTTTGTCTATCATGTCGATTAAGGGTGTGCTCTTTATTTATCCTTTACCCATAATGTTAGGGAATAAATGATCCAAATGGATATCGGTGGCCACCCACATTTTCCAACTAGCTCAAAACAATTTTCTGACAATTTTGGCAATTTACTATTTTTAGCAGTTTTAACTTCCGGGGCCATTTTGAGGGTCTAAATGAAGGTTTTTCGGGATCGAGTTCCTCAATGATTTATAAAGGAATAATTGAGCACCCAAAATGAATATACTCGATGATACCTTTCCAACGGGCTATCACACGCCTAAAACGGAGATCGTATGCAAAAGTTACGACCCCGGGAAGTTGATGTACTAACTTAGCCAAACAAGGCCCACATGACTTTTGGGGCTTCATCTCCTAGGGTTACGTTTTTGTATGTATAGGGTTTTTGGCATTATTTTTTATTGTAAAAAGGCCTTCAGATCCTTATTGTAATTTTCTTCTTGCGAATGCGTACAGCCGTCACATATCTTCTCAAAGATAAGCCGCCATCATTCCAGCAAACTTGTTTAAGCTGCATTTTACAGTTTCAGCTTATTCCATTATTGAATAGAAAACTAGTTTTATTGTATCTCTATTATTTTGTGTTAAGAACTTGTTAATAATCTGTATTCATTTCATTCTGCTCATAAAATCAGGATCATTGGTATCAGAGTGGTCTTCTCCTTGTCGTCTTAATGCATGTCCCCAACGAGGTCAGAGTACAAAGAGTTGGGTCTCGAGCTTGTTTCTCTTGAGGACAGAAGCTCTCACACGCCCAAGCGACCTCTCATGGAAGGAGAAAAGAAATATGACAGAACATGACATCCTTTCAAACTATTGATTGAGGAATCCCTCACGCAAGAGAGGAACAAGATGATGGATAGTTTCGCGCAAATCCTTCGGCAGCTACCAACAGACAACGCATCTTCTTCGAACAGAGGCACCGCCCCCTTCAAGGTACAAATAAACTTCGATATTCCTACATTTGAAGGTCATATAGACACAGATGTTGTAGACAAGTGGTTGAATCTACTAGAAGGGTATTTTTATGTCCATAACTTTTTGAATAGAGAAAAGATTACTTTTGTTCTCCTCAAAGTCGTTCCCCATGTCAAAGATTGGTGGGAAACTTTCTGTGAGCAAAAGGAAACAAAGGAAACTTCATTATTTTCAGTCACAACCACCTAGGAATCCTTCAGGGATGCTATTAAGGAACAATACTACCATATCAGAAGTTATGATGACCTGTATACCAAATGGACCACACTGGGGAAAGAAAGAGACCAAGTAGTGCTTGATTTCACAAATATCTTCCATACCTTGCACACCAAGCTAGGTATCAAAGATTCAGAGAAACATCTGGTGCTCAAGTATCGTGGTGCTCTGCATAGATACATCCAGTCTGAAATGGAATTTCTGGACATATCATCCTTGGGCGTGGCCTACCGATATGTTGTCAAAATCGAGTAGAAGCTCAAACAAAAGACGCGACAATTTGGGTCGGGGAACCCCTCACAACAAAATCCGGGAAAGGGCGGCCACAACCCACAGAACAAAGGACAGAGCATATATGGACATTATCAGGACAACCATTCCAAGCCACAAGCAAAGAAGGACATTGAAAAGACAAAGAAAGATACTGGGAAGTGGTGCGACTTCCATAAGAACCTTTGGCATAACACTGTTGACTGTCGCTCAAAGTAGTCATTGGTGGCCGAAGTGAAAGCCTCTGAATCAGATGCAGATTCTGACTCTGATCCAGAACCAGAAAGGGTAAGACAGATCATTGACGTGGAACCCAATGCCACCATTGCTACCACCAAGCTTCATCTTGGTGAACTAGATGATCCAGAAGAAGGAGAGCGCCTCTTCCATTCACGGATGTGGGTAAAAGGCACCCCGCTGCACTTCATCGTTGATAGCGGTAGCCAGAAGAACCTCATATCAACAGAGGTCATCAAGCAACTCACCCTTCCAACAAATCCGCACCCACAACCCTACACCATTGGATGGCTCTGCCAAGGAAGCGATCTCTGCGTTAGCCAACAGTGTCGACTGTCATACGACATCAAGCCCTTCAAAGGCGAGGTATTATGTGATGTTGCTCCTCTCAAAGTTTGTGATGTTCTTTTGGGCCAACCTTATTTATGGAAACGTCATGTTGTATATGAGTCTAGGCCTCATAGTTGATCCAGGTGGATATCGGTGGCCACCCACCTTCTCCAACTGGCCCAAAACATGTTTCTGGCAATTTTGGTAATTTACTATTTTTAGCAGTTTTTAACTTCCGGGGCCATTTTGAGACCCTAAACGATGTTTTTTGAGAAAACGGGGAGCAACATGGATCATAGATCAATGTTTCTCACCAAAAAGTTGTATTTCTCGGATATATCTTTCCATCGAGCTATCATACGCCTAAAACGGAGATCATATGCAAAATTTACGACCCCGGGAAGTTGATGCACCAACTTACCCAAACGGGGCCCACGTGACTTTTGGTGCTTCATCTCCTAGAGTTAGGTTTTTGGATGTATAGGGTTTTTGACATTCCTACTTATTGTAAAAAGGCCTTCAGAGCCTCATTTTAATCATCTTCTCATGGATGCAAATAGTCATCACATCTCTTCTCAGAGATAAGCTACCACCATTCTAGCGAGTCTTTCACTCTGTATTTTACAGTCTCTGTACATTTATTTCGTTAATAGAAATAATGTATTACTGTATATCTGTGACTCTTGTTTTATTTCCGCTATATCTATGTTATATTGTTGTCTCTCATGCAATATCTCTAAATGTTTATGTGTTATATCTTCGCTCTCATTTCGTGCTGAAAATAATCCGGATCAATAGTGTTATTATTACTTTGAACAGGAAATTGTACAGGATACCCGAGGCAGTCCCACCTAGTGTTATTTCCTTGATCTCTACTAAGCAATGCAGGAAGGTCATTCTCTCAGACGGGGAAGTTTTTCTTCTTTGTGATTCGCTCTCAGAATAAGAGAAAGATCACAACAACATCCAGGGTCTCTGCGGCCGACCTCTCCACATAGCAGAAGCAAGTAGATAAGGTCGTGGAAGAATACTCATATATCTTCTCCTCACCTATAGGGGTACCTCTACACTACCAGGTCAAGCACCCCATCGATCTGACCCCCGGTGCACCACTTCCCAATGGGTTAGTCTATTGCTGCTCTTTGTTAGAGAATGAGTAGATCAAGCAATTGATCCAAGAATCTCTCCATAAGGGGCACATCTGTCCCAGCTCATCACCTTGCGGGAGCCCAATCGTGCTGGTACAGAAGAAATATGGAACCTGATGACTTTGTATTGATTATCGGGCTTTGAATAAAATCATAGTTAGAAACCAGTACCTGATTCCCCAAATCGATGACCTCCTTGATCAACTCATGGGGGCCAAATACTTCATTCAATAAGATTGATATGAAGTCTGGCTACCACCAGGTCCCGATAGAATAGACAGATGTATGGAAGACTTCCTTCAAGTCAAAGGAAGGCCTTTTTGAATGGTTATTCATGCCCTTTGGTTTGAAAAATGCTCCAGCCACTTTCACGAGGATGATGAATGATATCCTGTGACCATTCACCAATACTTTTGTAGTGGTGTATCTGGAGGATATTCTAACTTATAGCATGACATGGGTCGAACACTTGCAGCATATTCAACAGGTTTTGCACACCCTGAGACAGCACAAGCTATACGCCAACTTGGAAAAATGCTCCTTTAGCATGGACAGGGTTCATTACCTGGGATACATCATTGATCAACATGGCGTACATGTGGATCCATCCAAGATCCAAGTCATCAGTGACTGGCCAGCCCCAACAACACTCACTGAGCTTCAGAGCTTCTTGGGCCTTGCCAATTTCTACCACAGGTTTGTGTTGGGATTCTCCCATATTTCATGGGCCCTCAACCAAATAAACAGGGGTGGTGGTAAGGAAAAATTTGTGTGGGGCCAGTCCCAACAACAAGCGTTGGATTATTTGAAGCAACGCTTGTGTTTAGCCCCAACACTTTCACTACCAGACCTGCAACATCCCTTTCAAATTGAGACAAATGCTTCAGAATATGTTGTGGGCGTTGTCCTCACTCAGCATGGCCACCTCATGTCCTATGATAGTGAGACACTGTCAGATATTGTCCGTAAGTACCCTACTTATGACAAGGAAATGTACTCCATTGTACAAGCCTGCCGCCAGTGGAGACATTACATTCTTGGGAAGGAGACAGTCATCCACACTGATCATAAGCCACTTCAGTTCATGCAAACATAAGGAAAATTGCAGAATGATCGCCATCAAAAGTGGTCCACATACTTGAAGCAATTCCACCTCAACATCAAGTATAAAACAGGAAGCACCATTCGCGTCGTTGATTGCCTCAGTAGACCACCAGTCGCAGCACTCACCACGGTGCTAGACTCTTGCGGCCATGAGACATTTGGATGGCCCCAAATCTATGAGACAGACTGACTTCGCCACCACCTACCAAATGTTGGGCGCAAACGCAGTTGTCGATAATTTATATCTTCAAGATGGGTTGTTGTGTCGTCTGGGCCATATCTATGTTCCATCAAGTGAGCGAGTGAAGCTAATCTAGGAATCCCACTGTAGTCAGGTGGAAAGACACTTCGACGTCGAAAAGACAGTGGTGATGCTACAAAAACATTTCTACTGGCTGAAACTTCGACAGGAGGTCAGCAAGTATATCAGGTCTTGCACTGCCTGCGCTATTGCCAAACCAACCACTAAGAAACAGGGCATGTACACCCCTCTTCCTACTCCTGACAAGCCATAGGAATCCATCTCAATGTACTACATGTCGGGCCTCCCATCCACCAAGTGGGGAGATGACTGTGTTTTTTTGGTTGTTGATCGCTTTTCTAAGATGGCGATTATGGTTACCTGCAAGAAGAGCATCACAGCAGAGGCCACTACCAAGCTCTTCTTTGAATGAGTCTGGGTACATTTTGGAATCCCACAAACCATTGTCTCAAATAAGGATAGTCAATTTATCAACACATTCTGGTCGAGCCTCTGGTCACTGCTGGACACCAAGCTCACCAAATCCATGACCTTCCACCCCCAGACAGATGGCCAAACCGAGGTTGTAAATTGAATGATTGTGCATATCCTTTGCATGTATAATTCAAAGCACCCTTGTGCGAGGGATGAGATCCTTCCCTATGTCCAACATAGCTACAACTGAGCCCTGCATAACTCAACTAGTCATAGCCCCTTTCAGGTGGGGTTGGGATTCCAACCATTGGGTCCCATAGATGTTTCACTTCCCCTTCCAGTCACCTCGACCGACTCATCTCCTACTCCAACTGAAGCTGAAAAAGCCACCCAGTTCATTGAGCGGATCCATCACATCCACCAACAGGTTCAGGATATCCTACAGAAGTCCAATGACAAGTAAAAACAATGCCATGATCAACATTGGGTGCCACATAATTTTCAGGTGGGTGACAAATTTTGGTTGCACTTGCAAAAAGAACGCCTTACAGGACCCCATTGGAAGCTTTACCCACTCCATTATGGGCCATTCACTATCACCAAGGCCATGGGGGACAATTCTTTTGAGCTCAACATTCCTCCCTTCCTTGGCCTGCACCTAGTGTTCAACGTGGATCTCCTTCGCCCTTATTTTCCACCATTATTGGACACCTCAGAAGCAGAAGAACAACTGACACCAACAGAGCTCAACCCTGAATGCATACAACAGGAATCCAATAATCAGATTATGGACACATAGATCAAGGGCACTTAACAACAAAGGATCCATCTTTATCGAGTCGTCAAAGCAGGGCAACTCCTGCACCAAGGCAAGTGGCTCACCCAGGGCCAAATTCAGTAGAAATTTCCTCATCTGATGGGGGACTTCAACGCAATGGATTAAATTGCTTCCTAAGGAGGGAGGATTGATCCATATGGATATTGGTGGCCACCCACCTTTTCCAACTGGCTCAAAATAGTTTTCTAACAATTTTGGTAATTTACTATTTTTAGCAGTTTTAACTTCCGAGGCCATTTTGAGGGCCTAAATGAAGGTTTTTCGGGATCGAATTCCTCAATGATAGCTAAAGGCATGATTTATCCCCCAAAATGAATCTCCTCGACGATACCTTTCCAACGGGCTATCACACGCCTAAAACAGAGATCGTATGCAAAAGTTACGACCCTGAGAAGTTGATGTGCTAACTTACCCAAACGGGGCCCACATGACTTTTGGCGCTTCATCTCCTAGGGTTAGGTTTTTGGATGTCTAGGGTTTTGGGCATTCTTGTTTATTGTAAAAATTCCTTTAGAGCCTCATTGTAATTTTCTTCTTGTGAATGCGCGCAGCTGTCACATCTCTTCTCAGAGATAAGCCGCCACCATTCCAACAAACTTGTTTTCACTGCATTTTATAGTTTTAGCATATTTCATTATTGAATAGAAAACCAGTTTTACTATATCTCTGTTATTTTTTGTTAAGCACCTGTTAATAATCTCTATTCATTTCGTTATGCTCATAAAATATGGATCAAGAAATCTCATAGGTGTTACCTCATTGGTCTTTAGGACCCCTTGGTTCATTATCTTGGCTTTCTTGGAAAGTTAATCTGCCTCTTGATTTTGATGTCGAATAATGTGATAGTATTCCACTAAGCGGAACTTTTGTTCCTCAGATTTGATTTTGTAGTAATGTTTTTGCAGGAAGTGTTATCACTTTAGGAGCCCTTCTAAGGTTATAGGTAGAAGAAGCCTGGTAACTTAAAATATGTTTTGGTTTTTGGTGTAGGTTGGATCAAATGGGACGCATAAACTACTGGTTGAATAAACTATGTGTGATGGGCTGAATAAATATAGCAAATATTAGTTATTAAATCAATGTTTATGAGTTGACCAATCAGATGACAGTCATTTGAAACTAGATAAACTTAGACAACGGTAATCAGTCAAGCACAAAAAAAGAGAAAAGATGATAATTTGACATAAACGGTGAAAGGAACTTGTGATCTGTATTATATGTAAAAGGTCTCAGTACAATATCAACATGGTCTAGTATCCACACTCAAACCACCCCCTGACCAATGTGAAATCAACATGATTATATAGCCTTACAAACTTATTTGAGATCCTCAAAATATGGATCTGATAACCACTTCTCCTATCTTTAGTTTGTGGAAGATATCTATCACAAATTCAAATTTGTGATGTGGCACGCAAAACAAAATTTAGAATTTCTAGAAATATGCTTCTCCAAGATTCACCTATATTTCACAAATCAAAATAAATCTTGGGAAACTGAGATATTTTATTGAAGAGAAGCCTGTGATTATGAAATACCTCCTTCAGTTTCTAAAAATACTCTTCCAAATCATCAGAATCTGTCCTCAAAGACAGTGACTAAAACATGAAAAACAAAATATTTAATTTCTGGAAATATGGTGCTCAAAGATTGACCTATATTTCATAAATCAAAATAGATATTTGGAACCTGAGAGAGGTTATTGAATATCATCCCGTTATTATGAAAAAAAACCCTTTAGTTTCAAAAAATACTCTTCCATCTAATTAGGATCTATATTCCAAGAAGGTGACTAAAACGGGAAAATCTAGATTTTCAAATCTAGTCATATTCATACATTTTAGGATTTGATCCCTAGAATATTTTTGTTAATCAAATGAAGTGCCACCTGCAGTCATGGATGATATTTGTTAATGTCTTTGATTAATAGTCATCATCTGCTCCTAAATACACTCAACCAAGTCAAATTTTGACCTTTTGACCAAAATAATGCATTCTGGAAAAATTTTGCACTTTCGGTGGCTCATTTTCCCTTGAAAATCTGATTTAGCCGCCGAAAACCCTGACTTTCGGTGGCTCACAACCCTGCAATTTTACCACTTATCCACCGAAAGCTTAAAATCAGTTTCTGGTCTATTTTGAAATGCAATTTGATTTATGTGTTGGAATGAAATAGTTTTAAACCTGTGTTTAAGACTTCAAGACTTAATATTTAAAAATAAATCTTCTCTCTAATGACTATCTTTTCATATGATGTCTCAATGATTTGGAAATCATTTTTTATCACTAACATCTGGCTCCAACCAGGATGGAGACCTCCCTACGGGGTTTCCAAGAACCTAGTAGTTTCAGTTGTCTTTACTATTGGGCATGGGGTCATATGGCTTTTACAATTGATGTTTTGTGAACCTGTAGTCTGCCTACAGCTTGCTCTCCTTATTCATGCAATCAATCAGCTGAAAATGATCTAGTTGCTCGTATGAAGAGCTTATTCTCTGCCTACTCCTACACTAAACAATAGGAGCAAGTAATCAAGTAAAACATAATTTCCAATGCATCCAAGCAAGAAACTGATTTACTGATAATCTCCTTGATCTTGACCCCAAAAATATAAGAAACCATAGCATGCAGGAATATAATTTGTTAATATAACACATCCATCTTTCATCTAACAAAAACATTTTGACATTTATGTTGCTTATAAAGTCCAAATAGTTAGCAATAGGGTCATCAAATCCACAAAGAAATACCTCTTCATGATTTTGTTTCAACTGAAAATTGAAGTGATACTAACTGACTTCACTGATATCGATGTTGAATGTAAACTGTTTTTTCTCTGTCAGAGGAAAATACAAGCTCAACTGCTGATCTGAACCTTTCTGCTCCCCATCACCATATCTCTGTAATTTGAATCCATCATGATGATACGTTGGCCTATCACAACTGACAGATTTTTAAAGAAAAGAAAAGGTATGTTCTTGTTCTTCTACATTACTATATTGATAATGATCAAATGAAAGATGAGTGTGAAAATATGTATCATGAAAATTTTTATGATCACCCTTTCCAACAATGATATTTTTGCAAGATATATCACTGCAATTTTGATCTTCACTGCAATTTTGATCAACAACTTCATAACTAGTATCAACCATAGCATGCACACATTTATGATCATCTCTCTGCTAAAAAGTAGAACCAGATGAAAATCTAGTAGACAACAAACCTTCACAAATCTCAATATCTTCTTTCTTATCACTATATTGGTCGAATCTAGGAGCATCAAGATAAGACCTTAATGACAGAGATGAAGCTTCTTGTATATAAGTATCAGCAATAAAATCTTGAAACAGATTTGGAAAAATATCACCTTGTTCCTTATCATAATTTGAAACAACATATTCATAAGGAGAAGGGGGATCTTCTTGATGTTCTAGCTAGAGATTATACAGTCCCTGAAAATCCCGGTCCTCATGGTTACTGCAACTTCCCTTGATCTGCAAATCTAGAAACTGTGAGATACCTTCAGTATTTACTACAGATTTAATATTGTTACATGCTAATATAAAAAACTGCTCATCATTTTTCAAGTTTTCAGAGGGGACGATCTGATCTTCATGATAGCCTAAAACAATAGGTGCATTTGATACAATGTCAAAATAATCTATAATATGGTTATCATGATGTGGATTATCAATCCCTAGATCATAATGAGAGATATCTTCTTCTGCAACAAAGTGTTCATGAATGTTTGGATCTTTATTCAATAAATTAAAATCATGACAACATTCAGAGTATAGAAGGTCAACTAAAAAAATGCCTTTGCAAAACAAATGAAAGGCAACATGAAAATCTGTCAAAGAGATGATACTAGCAATAGGAAGAGACCAGTACCAATCATGAGCAATCCCCTCTAATGGAAACCCAAAAAGATTGATTTGAACATTTCATGTATGATCTGAAGTCGATGAATCAGATCATGAAAATCCAGCAAGTTTTTCAGCTGGCACTTCCCACTCTTCTCCTCGAAATCTGGGAAGGCTATTATCCCATTCATCTCTACTAGGCACTGGATTAGGGAAACCAAAAATCTTTGAAAAATCACAGAAAGCATACCTCTTGTTCATTTGAAACCATTGGAGTCACCACTAGATTCACTCTTCATGGAGTCACCAAATAGATGATTACAACTGGAAAAAAAATGTCCAGACTTTGTCTATCATCAAATCTGGATCTATGTCGTCTCCCAGGGAAGCTTGCTTCAACTTCAATCTCCTCTCCCCGGCAATGGCGCCAATTTGTTATCACTCCGGGAGTCCTTCTAAGGTTGTAGGTAGAAGAAGTCTGATAACTTAAAATATGTTTTGGTTTTCTGTGTAGGTTGGATCAAATGGGACACATAAACTATTGGCTCACACTTGAGACACTTAGTAATATAATCAGATGAGACACTGCTTTCAAAAGTGTATAATCGGATGAGTAACTGAGTGGTGGGTGAAGAAAGTCTATATCTATCAACTAGATCAGATGTGTGATGGGCTGAATAAATATAGCACAGATTACTTATTAAATAAGTGTTTATGAGTTGACCAATGAGATGACAATCATTTGAAACTAGATAAACTTAGACAGCAGTAATTAGTCAAGCACAGAAAAAGAGAAAAGATGATAATCTGACATAAACAATGAAAGGAACTTGTGATCTTTATTATATGTAAAAGGTCTCAGTACAATATCAACGTGGTCTAGTCTCCACACTCGAACCACCCCCTGACCAATGTGAAATCAACAGGATTATATAGCCTTACAAACTTATTTGAGATCCTCAAAATATGGATCTGATAACCACTTATCCTATCTTTAGTTTGTGGAAGATATCTATCACAAATTCGAATTTGTGACGTGGCAAGAAAAACAGAATTTAGAATTTCTAGAAATATGCTTCTCCAAGATTCACCTATATTTCAAAAATCAAAATAGATCTTGGGAAACTGACAGAGTTTATTGAATAGCAGCCCGTTATTATGAAATACCTCCTTCATTTTCTAAAAATACTCTTCCA
>WSFP011438896.1:0-20810 GCA_009831015.1 Picea engelmannii
AGTCATGTGGGCCCCGTTTGGGTAAGTTGGTGCATCAACTTCCCGGGGTCGTAACTTTTGCATACGATCTCCGTTTTAGGCGTGTGATAGCTCGTTGGAAAGGTATTGTTGAGGAGATTCATTTTGGGGGCTCAATCATGCCTCCGGCTATAATTGAAAACCTCGATCTCGAAAAACCTTCATTTGGACCCTCAAAATGGCCCCAGAAGTTAAAACCTGCTAAAAATAGTAAATTGCCAAAATGGCCAGAAGACTGTTTTGAGCCATTTGGAAAAGGTGGGTGGCTACCGATATCCACCTGGACAAAAAAACCTTCATTTGGACCCTCAAAATTTCCCTGAAAGTTAAAACCTGCTAAAAATAGTAAATTGCCAAAATGGCTAAAAAACTGTTTTGAGCCATTTGGAAAAGGTGGGTGGCCACCGATATCCACCTGGATCAAACGTCTTCTGTTGAGCAGGAAAAATTTGAAGGACTTTGAGAGACGACATCGTAGAGGGTGCTTACGCAAGGTCTTATACAATACTGTAGTTTTGGGTAGCACCTGCGTGAGGATAAAAGGATGAATTTTGAACAACGCCCTTGGGGAGAGGACTAAGGACTGTATCTAGGCCCAAGCGTTTGAGATGAAGAGGACCATTTGGAGGTGAAGTTGGTGGAGGAGGTTGAACCAACAGAGGTGGTGCATCATCCACTTTTTCCTTCAAAGAAGAATAATCTTTGGATCGAGTTGTGATTGCACCGTCGTTCTTTTTAGAGTCACCAGTACACATAAGCACATAAGACATGGTAGAGGGAGAGGGTTGGTCATGAATGACCAATTAAGCCTGATGCTGAGAAGGGAAAGGTTGTGACAATACGACATGGGTAGAAGATGTATCTATTCCTTGCAGGAACTTAGTAACTTCAACACATCGTGGACAATCTTTCGTGTAGTGATCATCACCATAGATAAGGAAAGGATAATGAGGCTTGTGTTTGTCTTTATCATCAGCATGCTGTGATTTGTTTTTTTCATATTGTGGATTATTATTTTTATCTTCCTTATTCCTACCCTTCCCTTTATTTTTATGTTGATTTTTACCGGTAGGTGTATATTGAACTTAATTGACATCAGAGGTTTTACAAGGGGAAGGAGTCGGATTAGGAGTATTCTATATAGTAGGAATAGTAGATTTGGGATTGGTGTGATTGGATTTTTTTGACTGAGTCTCACCGTGAAAAGTGCCAATCATGCGATCAATAGCGTGGGAAGCTACTGGAGGTGTCAGGGTAGAATTCGTAGATGGATGAGGAGCATCGGGGATCAAGTCATACAGAGTACCCATTTGCGAATAAACGAGATCTAAATACTGAGAACGAATAATCGCCTGCTCTTCAGTGAAAACACCACCCATGGTGACATCACATGCTATAGGACCAATAAGTGATTTAGTAAACCACTCAGTCAACAAATGGTCAGGAAGGGGAACCTTGATTAAGCGTCTTCTCCTCCTCCATTCATGAATATGATTAGAAATGTGAGTGGAAGAGGATTGTTTGAAAGAACTCAAAATTTCAGTTCCCATTTGATAATGTACTGTCAATTGGTAATGTGTTAAAAATGCCATGGATAGAGTATTGAATTCATTAAAGAAGCCTCATGGTAACTCGATGTACCATTTAGCTGGCAAACCCATAAGAGTTCATTGCAAAAGACGTAATATTATAGAGTCATCCATCAATGAGTTAGATGAACACCAAATATGGAAAGTCATGATGTGATTATTTGGGTCTTCTCTAGGTAGACCATCAAAATTAGGAATGTCCGATGGTAATTTGGTCGGGATGACAGGCCAGTAAGGAGAGTAAAAAATAGGATCATTTAAAATCCTAGATAAATCCGGTAAATCCAAAGTAGCAAGAAAAGGAAACTATCTATTCACTTGAGGAAACTGGTAATTTGGAGGAGGTAATCCCATAGGTATACCAGTAGGACCATAAGAAGTCTGTAAATAGTTAGATAGTCCTGAGAGATTCAGTTGTGGAGGGTTTGGAGCCGCATAGCCAACAAAAATTGGTTGATTACGGAAGATTCCTTAGAAAGGAACATTAGACTGCAAATTTGGACCCCAAGTAGGATTCATAGAACCTGGATACAGTTATCCAAGATTAAGGGGTATAAAAGCATTAACTTGAGGATGTTTCCCCCTAGATGGTTGTTGATTTCCTTAGAAAGGGATATTCCAAGGTTGATATTGTAACACAAGTATAATTTGGCCATAAACTGGGTTATGGCCTCCAACTTGAGATTTCCCCCCAAGTTGAGGTTAACCTCCAACTTGAGGTTGACCTCCAACAGGAATTTGAAAACCAGACATGAAAAAATGACTGGTACCTCCAACTGGATTAGAGCTACTAGGGCCGAGATGATTAGCTCCTCCAGGTGAAGATGGAGGAGAAATGTACAACCCTTCCGGAGAGAACTTGAGTAGGTGTAGGAACAAAAACAACACCAACATTGTACCCAGGTGGAACAAAATGATTTGACCCTCCTATTGGATTCTAGGTTGGATTAGTAATGGAATTATGCAAAGCGTTATACCCAGGGGGAAGTGAAGTATTTGATCTAGACGAAAGCGGTGTTCCAATAGGAGCTTGGGATACCACTGTATTTCTGGTAGAAAAATGTGTAGCTTGTGAGACCATGGTAGAGCCAGTGATCTAGAGAGGAAGGATACAGTGAGAGCCAACCAATAATTGGTATGACACGGTGATGACATGACTGATTGTGCCAGTAAAATTATTTAAAGGTACTGTATAGGTAACAAACGTCTCTGGCATTTGCGATGCCATGCATTGATTAGAACTTGTTCCTAGTGTGTCAAAAATATCGTGTCCTAAAGAATGGAGAGGGGAAAATCTAGGATTAAAAATTCCAGTGGTATGAATCGGGGTTATAAACGACTCACTTTGAAAAAGTGGATCGTCTACACCACACTCTGCATTAGGTCTAGTAGGTGCTTCAATATATTTGTCAGCAATAATGTCTCCCGATGAATTAATTCGGAGCAACTATGGATCTTGTACCACATTCAATAACGAGGTTTCGGGAATTCTGAATGCTTCCAAATAATTACAAATTATGAATCCCTCTAAAGAATTCGTACTCCTAATTTCATAGGCTACTTCGTTATTGACTTCTCCCGCATGAGAGCCTTTTGGTGAGTTAGTAAGAAAAGGCCAATGTTGGCCGCACCAAATAGAGAACAGAACAAATCTATAGCCAACTAGAGGAGAAAACAACACTCACTAATAAAATATAGAAATCAAACCAAGCAAACAAACCTTCTTATTTCGAAGTCACTAGTTGGTGATGAAATCCAATGTCGAGAAATCAAGACAAGTAGGGGATGGGATAAAGTGGGTGGAAAATTTATGTTGACGACCTTCTTAATGGACTTAGGCCTTGATGCAAGATCCCACACATAATCATGGGTATACCCTCCAAGGAGCCCAAGTGAGTTTTACCAACATCGATTCCAAGTACTGTGAAGACTTTCCTCTCCACAGTCACCTCGTGTAAATACCCTAAAGAGATAGGCCACTAAGGCTACCAATTAATCCAATGATTTCTGGGGAAACAATCGATAGTCCAATCCACGCGCAAAGGCAGGGTATTTAAACCTGAAATCAACTCGAGAAGGTCCCCATAGGATTTTATTCTCAAGTGACCCACAATAATATGTGCAATATCTACACCAAGACTAACAAAGTAGGGTGAGTAATCCTTCCAGTCTCAATGCAACCTTAGGTTTGACCCTTGTGTTAGAAGGGCTTCACAGGACAAAATGTAGCAAGTGGATTTGAAACTCTCCCTATCACAAGATACTATTGTGTGTTTTGATGCTTTAGAGAGTGTGCCTTTCAACCTATTCCAAAGTTCTATCCTAGTTAATTTTGGTGTAAAGAATTCCTAGAAAATAAAAGTTGCTAATAAATTTTAATATTATGTTGTATTTTAAAGAGGTTATTGCTTACTCAAAAAGGAGATGGAGATGAAACAGATGATATGTATGACCTTAATCCAATAGAATGCAATAAGAGATGAATGTGCAATCTTTCAATTCGATGAACTCTAATTACTGCAGGGAGAAGGTATCTTTTTTGAAATACAAAAGCTACGAAACACAATTTCTCAATTTCTGAATGAACAAAATTCCAAATAATCAAAAGTTACAAAATTGTCCAATTTTCTCTTATAAATATTTGAATGCAACAATTTTCTTGTAAAAAATTACTAAAAAGCAAATTATTTTCAGTTCTTCCTTTCTCAAATCATATCAAAGATGCAATACATGGAAGAAAATGTAATCCAAGGAAATTAACACACTCACAACCTTGTTCCCAAATCAAAATCACTATGCAGACAAAAATAAAAAGATAAGAAACTCTTTGTCAAATGCAAACAAAAATGTTTCTCAATCTATAAAAAATCTAGAAGGTGAAAACAATCCAAAACTCCAAATAAATTAAAGGCTTTTTATCAAGAAAGCACTCAGGACCAATATCCAAAGATTATATCCTTGTGACAAAAAATCAAAAGAAAAACTTGTAAAATTTACAAAGAAAAACTTTCAATCACTGAAAATCAATCAAATGAAATATTTAAACTCATAAATCATTCAAACACTGGTATCACAGGTTCATCCTAGGCAATTGAGGCAACACTGGGTGAAAAAAGAAAAAATGGCTCTCCCCAACAATGCCTACATGAATCGTCACACGTGACAGTGGAGCACAGTGTGACGATCTAGGGTCGTCGCAGGCTGCCAATTGGGTACAGTTCGACATCGTCGCCTTGGTCTGCACCAGCATAGTGCGATGTCAGAGGATCATCCTAGGATGTCTATATAGCACAATGCGATGATCTCTGTAACTAAGGAAAAAAATGGAAGAAAGACAAAAATCTAACTGAACTTTCAGACCCACGGAGTCCATATGGATCACCCACAGACTCAGAGAATGAATTTAACTAAAGGAAGGCGGGCTAAAGACAAGTAAGAGACGAAAACAAAAAACAAGTCATATCCCTAGTATGGTCGTCAATTTTTTTATCGGACAAATCAGTAAGTGCGGACACAAACAAATCTCCCTAGTTTCACCCCAAAACTAGAACAAAACAAGACATAATATAAAACTTTCCCTAAGTTTCAATCATCAAGCATACTAACTAACAAGAGATAAGTGACATACCTTTTAAATGTCATTTGTCCTCGCTAGTGTCATCCTCGCTCCATTCCAAGGCTTATGGGATGCTGAACTTGTAAAACGACACAAGCCAAGGAAGTGAAAGCAAAAACATATACTCAACAAAACCTATGTATGTGATCAAGAAGTCATACAATAAAACAAGAATGATTTTATGGGAAAGAATCATATTTTTGTATCATATTAAATAGAAATTGTAGAATACAACCAGAGCCTTGATGTTGCAAGGTCCCCTTTCAATGGCCCTTTTCTCTAAAACACACACCTTTTCCCCAAAGCCTTTGAATGAAGAAGAGCCACCATGTAGCTTGTAGATATAAAGAAAAGCTCTCAAGAATAATATGAAGTAAAACTCTCCATACAAATCTTATCCTATTCAACCTTAGCCTTTTCCATGAGAGATCCTTTCTTATATAGTGTGAAAGAGAGATGGATGAGGATATTAGGATGATCCCACCAAATCTGAAAAGTGAGTAAGATCTAAACCATTTGGAGGCCACCTCATCTTCTAGAAGATCCCCTTCTAGAACATTCGTGAAGTTTGACTTTTCCTTATCTTTTAGCATCGTCACACCCTATGTATATGGAATCCTGCGGAGACGTCATGGTCCTTCTCTAGGGAAGGATGCAACGATCATGCATCATCTCACCCCATGCATTTTTCAAGGTGTGATGACCTTCCATGATATAGTTTTCTAGAAAGGAAGCAAATCAATTTTCTCATGGAGAAAGACTCTTTTATATTTTCAGGGAACATGAACACATGTTGTCAGTGGATCACTGGGGTGACCAAAATAATGTGTAACACTTGGGCACTATTGGAATTTCCCAGATAGTATGTCTCTATTGTTGAATAATTTTATAATAACATAGGAAATAATGCCTTCTTGTTGGTTGTTGTCATATGGAAAGGGAGACATAACTATGAGTATGTCTGTTAAACTTGCCATGTAGGTTTCATGTGAATGACTGTAAACTCCCAACAAAGAGGGAAGCTCAATGTTGAGTATCTCTATGAGACTTGTCATAAGAATGGTAGTATGATATCTGGGAGAAGGATATGGAATCTTGATATGTCCATGTGTATGAATGACATGGAAAAGGTGCAAGCAGTGAGCTTGCATGATGAATGTTTATCTATGTTTGTATATGCTTGAATGCATGGAATGAATGCATTATAAGGTCTCCTAGTATGAAGACTGGTATGAAGACAAAACATATATGAATGAATGATATTAAATGTGAAAGTAAAGCACATATATGATGTAAGAGTATATGTATACTAAAGGAACGAAGTGACTTCCTAAATGAGTGAAATATAAAGCAATAATTTCACTTGCCAAGATTGAATGAATGCATGGATGCATGGCTGACTCCATTCTAAAGAGTCGTGAAAGATTTGTTTTGAATGATAGCTTGAGGGGAATATGTTACATTCCCTCAGGAAAGGCTAGTATAAACTAAGGAAGGAGTAATTGAGCAGGGATGCTATGTTGTCATAATAAAAGACAACATGAATATGATTTTGAGAACCACATGTACATGATTATGAACAATCATGAACTAAATAATTTTCAATCGATATGGAAATGAAACTGTGAAGGGTGCATATGGCGGGAACACACACAACATGCTAAATCATGTGAGTAAGTGCATGGAAGCACAATTTGAAAGCAAGTTTATAATATAAAGGACATGTTTTGAATGTGTAATTGGAATACATCATAGGAATGCATGTTTATATTCCGTATGGGATATTTGGTAAACAACTAAAGTGGTAATGATCCAGATTTATGAGAAGAACGAAATGAAAACACAAATTTATAATATTAACATAGAGACACAATGAATAAAAAAAGAGATACAATAAAGATGGACTTCTATTCAATAAGAAATATATTGAAATTGTAAAATGGAGACTGAAACAAGCTTGTTAGAATGGTGGTAGCTTATCTCTAAGAATATATGTGAAGGCTATGCCCATTCACAAGAAGATGAGTACAATGAAACTCTCAAGGAATATTTACAATCAACATGAAATAAAAAACCCTAGATATCCAAAAACCTAACTCTAGGAGATGAAGCGCCAAAAGTCACGTGAGCCCCGTACATCAACTTCCTGGGGTTGTAGCTTTTGCATACGATCTCTATTTAGGTTGCACGATAGCTCGTTGGAAAGGTATTCATGAGGATATTCATTTAGGGGGATCAATCAAATCCTTTGGATATCATTGAGGTGCCTGATCGCGAAAAAGCTTCATTTAGGCCCTCAAAATGGCCCCTAAAGTTTAGAAATCGAAAAATTGCTAAAAATAGTAAGTTTCCAAACAACTGTTTTGAGCCAGTTAGACAAGAAGGGTGGCAACAAATATCCTCTTGAATCAACCCTGCCCACTTAGGAAGAAACGGTCTCCAATGTGTTGATTTCTCCCATCATATGAGGAAATTTCTACTGAATTTGGCCCCAGGTGAGCCACTTTCCTTCGTGTAGGAGTTTCCCTCCTTTGACAAGATGATAAAGTTGGATCCTTTGTTGGAGAGTTAACTTGACCTGTGTGTCCATGATATGATCAATGGATGTTGGTTCCATGCAGTCAGGTTTGATATCCATTGGTGTCAACTATTATTCTATATTTGAGGTGTCCAATAATGGTGGAAAATAAGGTTGAAGGAGGTCCACATTGAATATTGGGTGCAAGCCAAGGAATGGGGGAAGGTTGAGCTCAAATGAATTGTCACCCACAACCTTGGTGATGGTGTAGGGTCCATAATAGAGTGGACTAAACTTTGGATGAGTCCCTATAATACATTATTTTTGCAAGTGCAACCAAAATTTGTCTCCCACTTGAAATTGGTGTGGCACCCGGTGTTGATCATGACACTGCTTGTACTTGGCATTGGACTTCTGTAAAATATCTTGAACCTGTTGGTGGATGTCTTGGATCTGCTCAATGAACCGGGTGGATTTGTCATCTTCAGTTGAAGCATGCGACGAGTCTACCTGGGTAGCCGCAAGGGGTAGTGCAACATCCATGGGACCCAATGGTTGAAATCCCAATCCCACCTGAAATGGGATATGGTCGGTTGAGATATATATGGCTCTATTGTAGCTGTGTTGAACATAGGGAAGACTCTCATCCCAGGTGTAGGGGTTCTTGGAATTTTACATGCACAGGATGTGCACGATCATCCGGTTGACGACCTCGGTTTGGGCATCTGTCTAGGGGTGGAAGGCAGTGGAATTGGTGAGCTTGGTGTTCAACAATGACTAGAGGCTCGACCAAAATGTGTCAAGAAATCGGTTTTACCTATCTGAGATAATGGTTTGTGGGATCCAAAAGTGGACCCACCCTCATTCAAAGAAGATATTGGTAGTAGCCTCCATTGTGATGCTCTTCTTGCTAGTGGCTAGAATCGCCATCTTGGAAAAGCAATCAACAACAACAAAAAACACAGTCATTTCCCCGCTTGGTGGATGGAAGGCCTGACATATATTCCATTGAGATGGATTCCCAGGGCCTTTCAGGAGTAGGAAGAGGAGTGTACATGCCTTGTTTCTTAATGGTCGGTTTGGCAATAGCACATGCAGTGCAGGACCGAATATACTTGCTAACATCTCGTTGAAGTTTCATCCAGTAGAAATGTTGTTGCAACACTACCACTCTCTTTTCCATGCCAAAGTGTCCTTCCACCCAACTGTAGTGGGATTATCAAATCATCGTCGATCGCTCGCTTGATGGAACACATATATGGCCCAGATGACACAACAACCCATCCTGAAGATGGAAATTGGTGACAGTTGTCTTTGCGCCCAACACCTGGTAGGTGTTGGTGAAGTCAAGATCTGTCTCATAGATGTGGGGCCATCCAAAGGTATCATGGCTGTAAGAATCAAGCACTGTGGTGAGTGTCGCGACTGGAGGTCGACTGAGGAAATCAATGACTCTGTTGGTACTTCCCATTTTATACTAGATGTTGAGGTGAAACTGCTGCAAATATGTGGACCACTTCTGATGGAAATAATTCTACAATTTACCTTGTGCCTACATGAACTGTAGCAACTTATGATCAATGTGGACAAATTTATCCTTCCCGAGAATGTAATGCCTCCACTGGTGACAGTATTGCACAATGGAGTACATTGTGTGTCCATAATTAGCGTACTTATGAACGACATTTGATAGTGTCTCACTATGATAGGCCACAGGATGGTTGTGTTGAGTGATGATTGCACCTACAACATATTCTGAAGCATCTATCTTGATCTCAAAAGGTTGTTGCAGGTAAGGTAATGAAATAACTGGCGCAGAGCAAAATTTCTTCTTCATATCATAGAATTCTTTCTACTGGGACAGGCCCCACACAAATTTTTCCTTACCACCACTTCTGGTTATTTGTCCAAGGGCCCATGCAATATGGGAGAATCCAAACACAAACCTATGATAGAAATTGGCAAGGCCTAAGAAGCTTCGAAGCTCAGTGAGTGTGGTTGGGGTTGACCAGTCACAGATGACTTGGATCTTGGATGGATCCACATGCACACCATGCGCATCAACAATGTATCCTAAGTAGTGGACTTTGTCCATGCCGAGGGAGCATTTTTCCAAGTTGGAATATAGATTTTGTTGTCGCAGAGTGTGCATAACTTGTTGAATGTGTTGCAAGTGTTCTGCCCAAGTATTTTTGTAGATGAGCATGTCATCCAGGTACACCACAACAAAATAATTAGTGAAATGCCAAAATATATCATCCATCATCCTCATGAAATTTGATGGGTCATTTTTCAAACCAAAAGGCATGACCAACCATTCAAAAAGACCTTCTTTTGACTTGAAGGGAGTCTTCCATACATCTGTCTACTATATTGGGACCTAATGGTAGCCATACTTCAAATAAATCTTACTAAAGTATTTGTCTCCATTGCGCTGATCAAGAAGATCATCGATTCAAGGAATTGGGCACCAGTTCCTGACTTTGTTTTTATTTAGGGCTCGGTAATCAATGTAGAGTCGCTAGTTCCCATCTTTCTTCTTCACAAGCACGATCAAGCTACCACAAGGAAATGAGCTGGGTCGGATGTGCCCCTTGTGGAGAAGTTCTTGGATATGATGATGGATCTCGTCATTTTATAACAGAGAGCGATGATAGACTGGTCCATTGGGTAGTGGTGTACCAGGGGTCATATCGATCGAATGCTTGACCTGACAGTGCAGAAGTACCCCAATAGGTGAGGAGAAGATGTATTTGTATTCTTCCATGACCTTGTCCACTTGCTTCTACTGCATGGAGAGGTCGGTCACAGAGGCCATGAATGTGGCTACAATATTTCGTTCACTGTGAGAGAGAATCATGAAGAAGAAAATCTTCCCGGTTTGAGAGATGACCTTCTTGCATTACTTGGAAGAGATCAAGGAAATGGAACTAGGTGGGACTACCTCGGGTATCCTATACAATTTCTTGTTTAAAGTAATAATAACACTGCGAGGCCTAGATTCGTATACAACATGACGTTTCCATAAATAAGGTTGGCCCAAAAGAACATCACAAAATTCAATGGGAGCAACATCACACAATATGTCATATTTGAATGTCTTGATGTCATATGACAAGAGACACTATTGGATGATGCAAAGATCACTCCCTTGGTGGAGCCATCTGATGATGTAAGGTTGCGGGTGCATCGTTGTCAGCATGGCTAGCTGCTTGAAGAACTCTGTTGTGATGAGGTTATTCTGGATACCACTATCAACAATGAAGTGCATCGAAGTTCCTTTCACCCACATATGTGAATGAAAGAGGCACTCACCTTCCTCCGGCTCATCAGTATCACTGAGCTAGATATTGGTTGTAGAAACGGTGGAACTAGGTTCCGCATCAATGATCTGTCCTCCCTTTTCTAGTTTTGAATCAGAGTCAGAACCCGCATGCGATTTAGAGGATTTCACCTCTACCACCAATGATTTCTTTGATTGGAAATCAACAATGTTATGACAGGGGCTCTTATGGAAGTCACACCACTTCCCAGTATCTTTCTTCATCTTTCTATTGTCCTTCTTTGATTGCAGCTTTGACTGGTTGTCCTGAGACTGTGTCCTTTGTTCTGTGAGTTAGGGATTCCCTTTCCCTGCTTCTACTGTGAGGGGTTCCCAAACCCGAACTACCACATCTTTTGTTTAAGTTTCTCCTAGATTTTGATGACATATCGAAAGGCCGCACCTAAGGATGAGATGTCCAAAAAATCCATTTCTTCCTAGATGTATCTATGCATACTACCACGATACTTGAGCACCAGATGTCACTCATAATATTTTATACCCATGTTGGTGCACAAGGTATGGAAGATATTTGTGAACTCTGGCATTGCTTGGTCCCTTTCCTTCCGCAGTGTTGTCCATTTTGTATACAGGTCACCATAACTTCCAACATGGTAGTATTGTTCCTTAATAGCATCCCTAAAGGATTCCTGGGTAAGTGAGACTGTAAATAATGAGGGTTTCACCATTTCATTTTTCTCACAGAAAGTCTCCCACCAATATTTGACATGGGGGATGACTTTGAGGAGCACAAAAGTAATATTTTCTCTATTCGAAAAGTTATGGGCACAAAAATACCCTTCTAGCAGATTCAAATATTTTTCTATAGCATCTATGTCTATTTGACCTTCAAATATAGGAATATAAAATTTTATATATACCTTGAAGGGGGTGACGCCTCTGCTCGAGGTAGATGCATCATTTTTCGACAGTCATCGATGGATTTGTGCAAAGATGTCCATCATCTTGTTCCTCTATCATTCGAGGGATTCCTCAAGCAACATTTTGAAAGGATCTCCCATCCCATCATATTTATTTTCAACCACCATGGAATATTTCTTGGGTGTGAGAGAGCATTTTCCCTCAAAAGAAACAAGCTCGAGACCCAACTCTATACCCTGACCTCATCGGGGACATGCACTAAAAAACGACAAGGAGCAGACCGCTTTGATACCACTGATATGGATTTATGAGAAGAACGAAATAAAAACATAGATTTATAATATTAACATAGAGACACAGTGAATAACAATAGAGATACAATAAAACTAGACTTCTATTAAATAAGAAATATGTTAAAACTATAAAATGCAGACTGAAACAAGCTTGCTAGAATGGTGCCAGCTTATCTCTAAAAAGAGATGTGATGGCTACACACATTCGCAAGAAGATGAGTACAATGAGGCTCTCAAGGCATTTTTATAATCAACATGAAATCCAAAACCCTAGACACCCAAAAACCTAACCCTAGGAGATGAAGCACCAAAAGTCATGTTGGCCTCGTTGGGGTAAGTTAGTACATCAAATTCCAGGGGTCGTAACTTTTGCATACGATCTCTGTTTAGGGTGAACGATAGATCATTGGAAAGGTATTGATGAGGATATTCATTTAGGGGGATCAATCAAATATTTTAACTTTTTTTAAGGTTCCTGATCATGAAAAAGCATCACTTAGGCCCTCAAAATGGCCCTAGAAGTTTAGAAACCGAAAAACTGCTAAAAATAGTAAGTTGCCAAAGAACTGTTTTGAGCTAGTTGGACAAGGTGGGTGGCCACCAAGATCCTCCTAGATTAGGTAAAGTTGAAGATAACTTAAGGTTGAGACCATCACTGAGAGTGATGAATATACAATAAGGAAGTTTCATGCTGAAGGAGTTCCATGTGGAGGAACTATGTAAAGACTCTGCCAGGAGAATAGAGTCACAACCTTAATGACTGCTAAAAATTGAGCAGTGAGTTGCAAGCATAATGAATGGAATACTAAGAATCCTAATATATAAGAATCCTGGAGTACATTTTAAAACATAATTCAAGAATGGAATACTAACAAATGAATGTTTACCATTTTCATAACTAAATGGTAAGGTGTGGGAAACACATGTTCATAATTCATTATGAAAAAAATGTTTGCTATTGAAGCATGATGATGTATTCAAAAGGTTAGAGTGAGACTAACCAAGGTTTCTCAAGGAAAAGAGCAGAAATATCCCAACATGGAGTAAATTGTAGAAGAAAAGAGAGGGAAAAGAAGGAATACTTTTCTCATTTAAAAAACGCTAAATTGCTTAACAGAGTTGTAGTCCTTAAAAGAACATTTGTGAAAACAAGTACAACTGGTAAAAGGAAAATAAACCAATGAGTATGTTTAAATGAATAGTCTTGGTTGAGTCATGTTAAGTAAAGACAATGAGGCCTTGGAATAACTCAGCTAGACTAAAATTCCCAGGCTGTGTAGAAGGAGTTGGAAAAGGTAAGAGCCCTTAACTCCTTTCTTGTTGTATATTATGTTTTCTCTAGGATGAGAAACTGGTGTGTTGATTAAAGTAAATGTTTTGACACCATAATGATGATGGTTTTATGACTATCAAAACATTTGAGAATTGTTTGTGTTGCACTCATGAAAACATTAAGGATAATGTGATGAAGTGCATAAATATATGCCAGGACATATCTGAAAATGTTTTATTGATTTGAATTTTATGATACATGCATTTTTATTTTACATTATGACTAATGTATTTGTGATATATGTCATGTGTGGAAAAGAAAGTGAAACTATTGGGAAAGACAGTTACCAATGATGGAAAACCTCAAGCAGAGGATGAATATGAGAAGGTTGTTGTTGAAATTTGTTGAAGGGAATTCCCCATAAAGCACCACTGATGAGGCAATATTAGAGAGGGTGTTGAAATCAAGGACATGTATAACAATGTTCATGTCTATAAGGCATAAGGTATGAAGGGATTGGTAAGAATCCCTTCTGAAATATTTTATTATTTTATTGATATATAATTGAATTTGAGTGGTTGTTGGATGCCATTGATACCCAAGTAGGCTATGATTTAGGAAAAGAACCCGAAGAATAGAGAGAGGAAGTCCATGCCGATCAAGGATGAGTTATAAAACTTGCAAGAAAATTCATGAGTAAAGAGTACCATGGCTACAATAACCAATCTAGGGATATTGGGAATAAAGGTGCTCATAGTTAGCACATTGCATGGAATGCATTAAGGAAATGCATGTTTTCATAAGAGGGAAGACAATGGATTTCCATCGAGGAAGGAGGACATTCCACTACTCCACTTGAATTGTTTAGTTGTTAAAGAAAGGAAAATTTGGGTGGCCATGAGTGTTGGCACCCTGGTTACTAATGAAGGAAGAATGCTTGGGTGCATTCAAGAGAAAGTTTTAGTTTCATATGTGTTCATTTGGGAGAATGATTAAACCTTATATTGAAGAGGTTGGTTGAGCTCCAACACACCATGATAAAGTGCTTATCATAAGTGTGGAAAACTTGAACCCAATATAAGCGTACATTGGGTATGAATATTGACACATTGATTAAAGGCATTTGATATTTGAATTGAATTTAGAAAATTTGGTATGATGAAAGGATGCATATGTAAAGAATGATATTTCCTTTTTTATTTGTACCCTTGAATAAATGAAATGACTTATACTGTTATTATTCATAGTTTTGAAAATATAATGTGCATGAAAACTAACAACTTGTTTGGCTAATGAATTTTGAAATTGCAAGAAGAAAAGGGTTTGGGATATAGCAGTGTTGTAAGCCCATAAGGAAGAATAATTTCTTGCTGAGACAAACTTCTATGGGAGGGAAAGTCCCATACTTGTGAAACCAGTTCCTGTGTGGAGAAAATCTAAAAATAAATTGTGGAATTTGGAAATCTATGGGTGAAAGATTTGGAGGAAAATTTTGAATTTGAAATTGATGATAATATCTCATAATTTATGTATGCCTATGATGAGACGAAAAATATCTATCTAGGGGGGATAGATGAAGGCTATCAAAGATGGAAAGCATGAAAAATAATGCTATTGAGACATGAGAACCTTGTGGTAAGCCATGATCTCCCTAGAATATGTTGTGTTGTGGTAACACAAGCCGGAGGGATTCCTCGGCAGATAAAGTCTGAGGGACACCTTGACTGTAAGGATCAATGAATTATTTATAACTCTTGTCATGTGAGAAAACCTTGGCAAGGAAAGATGGATTGCTCAAGGGACTGTATAATAGAGAAAGGGATGCTTGAGCCTGGGCCTGGACGGTGAGTGACCGCAAGGAAGATGAGACTTCACTAAATTGTTATAAACTGTTGATTGGGATCATGCACACAATGGGTATGTCAAGGAAAAACAGTGACCCAAGATAACAAGACAACCATATGGATGAAAATCCATGAGCTGCACAAATAAGTGTTGTGTTGGATTATGAAAATTTACCTCTTGAATTTTGAATAACAATAAGATGTTTTCACATAAAATTGTGATTAATATGATTGTTGTCCAAAATTATTGAAGGCAGGTGATGAAGGCCAAAGGTCTAAAAAAGACCTGACCAAGAAAGAGGATCAATATTTATGACACAGTTGAATGACAAAGGAATGGTAGGTGTAACTAAGGAAGAACACCAAGGACGATGTTCCTTTGAAGTGGGAGGGGATTGTAATAGCCTTGTTTCCCCAGCTTATAATTAATCATTACTTATGATTACCAGGCTATGCCATGTGAACAATGTAAATGTATTATTATTGATTAGATTGCCAACAACTGACTGTGGGGGTGAAGCCTTAAAGTACTAGCCATGATATCACTAGAGGAAAGATTGAGGAAACCTATAGAGAGGGATATCCGTACAGGTTATAATTCCATGAGAGGGAATGGTGAGGGAAAAACATGACTAGTTGAGATGACCCATGCCAGGAAATACTCTACTAAATTAAAAGTGTTCCAAACCCAAGATTATCCTCTGGCCTAGAAAATTCATTTTACCAATCAGATTGGTAGTTGAAAGTACTCTTCAGAAATTAATGAAAGAATGGGTTGAGAGCCCATTAAGAAAATTCTAATCTGAATCAAGAATTTTGGGATCTAACCCACAAAATCTTGTTGGGTAAGGCAAGAGAGGGACAGGGAAGAAAAAGGAGCACGTAAGGCTCTTTGGAGGAGGCTCTGGAGAAGAAGAGGAGAAAAACTTTGTTCTAGTTATAGGAGAGAACATAAAGAGGACTCCTCAGAGATGAAGGTCATGATATTGATTCTAGGAAGCATCTTATAAACCTTGAAGAGGTTGTGATAGAGAGAGGATCTTTGACAAATTGCAGGAGTTTCCCATAGTGATATCATGGCTTGGCACAATGGTGGCCATAGTGCTAAGAGTGAATGCCTATGAGCCTACATTTGGGTGGAGAGGTGAACACCCATAGTCAGTTCAGTAACTGCATCTGATAATACAGATAATAAATTATCCTACCCTATGAAATTGAACTATAAATTAAGACTAAATATCCTGTGAATATTTCGAGTATGTGCATGCTTGTTTGATGATTAGACTGGTTTTTTATCTTGCATGATTGTGTATTTGATCCAATAAGGAAATATATGGTTTGAACATGCTTTTTACACATAAATGGTTGAGCCTCTTGTAGTGGCTTTAATTAAAGGAAATAAATTGTGATATTGTTGACCATAAGCATAGTTTCATGTAGAAATGTATATACTTGCAGTTGTATTGGTTTTCCTGGAAAAAGGTAGGGAAAAGGCATATAAAATACATGATGCCCCTTGAATGGAATGAAATGGGGGAGGAGACCAAGAAGATCTAGAAAAACCTGAAGGAGGGATTTCCCAAAGGACCAAATCCGCTGATATAGAGTCGATATAGACTCTATGAGACTACCCCAATCTTGTTGATTTACTTGAATTACCTTGCCTGTTGTGGAAATTCATGTTCCATAGATGAAGCGTACTTCCTTCAAACCAATCGTTCAAGTAACTGTGGGCTCATTCCCATGACCTTAACCAAATTTCAACTGAGAGCTAAGAGTGTCTCCCTCAAAACTTTTCAAAAACCTCATATGACCAGGACCATGGAACCGAGCACTACGCCCAACGGGAGCTAAGCCTTCTGAGCTTCGAAGCTTCGGGGGTATGGAGCTCTGAGATGTTGGAATCCTCATAACATCCATATTGAACCAAAGGTGACCTATCAAAATAGTAACTTGATGGATGACCGACAATTGGCAGTCAGTTACCCGTGATCGTGGGATTCGTCCCCTTGCTAAACCCCAATCAAATTCTTGGTCACGAAGTAACGCAAGATGTAGATATGAGGATATTAGGGATCTCCCATGATAGTTGGATCTACTCCGTGTTCAGTCCGATGTTGGCCACTTCAGGAGAAAAAAGGTTTTATAACACCAAAACCCCTGAATGTTGGAGGTGTGAAGTAATGTGGGTCATCGATCTAAGAATCCTTCAGGACCCCTCTCGACCGTTTGATCGTGGGGATGTGCATATCATGTTGAGAGAACATGGGGTTCAATGTTTCGAGAAATGGTGATTCCATGTGTGGTGTAATTATGGCATAGTAAAGAGATGTCAGTGACCTGAGGCATGTTCCACACATATTGCTAGCATGTTTTGGGTTGAAAGGTTTCCCTCTAGGAGTTTCATAACACTGAGACCAAGGGACCTTTGATCTAGAGTTGTGATTCATTGATATGGGGAGTCCTTTAAGAACCTCTCAAAATATTATGATCAACTAGTGGAAGGATAGCTTATAGCACTTTAGATAATTCCTACGCGAGAGGTTTGATATGTTGGTAAATGAGAATATTGTTGAAGCACCGAAGGTCGGAGCGATATGGCACACTGACATCACCCAGTGCGATGTGGACCCATAGTGGATGTGCCATGTGTCACCCTGATTCATGAATTTCATAGATGTTTCAAATGGACCTTGATACGTGTCACTAGTTGATTGGGCCACATGTCATCCTTATCCTCTGCCAAATTTCTTCCTCCTGGATCTTGACTGCTTGATCTAACGGTTGATGGATTTCTATGACTTCGGGACTTCAGGATTTCATGATGGAATGTAACCTGGGTATTGACCCAAAGTTCAAAGAGATTACATGTTAAACAATCTTTATTTACCCATGGTTTACCTTTAATAAGTTCAAAATCCTTTAGGATTTCAGAGCACTGGGAGGTCAGGAGTTTGGGACTCCGAGGCATTCTGGGAGATGGAACTCAAGAGACAAAACTACTGAAGGGTCGGACCTACATGTCCCTGTTTCATTAGTTAAGGCACGGTTACATGTAAGTGTCGACCCATCAGGAGTTTGGGGCTTCGAGACTCTGGAAGTTTGGGGTAATTAGAGCGCACAAGCAAAAAGGACGAAGGCCCGAACCTACCCCTCCATATTCCCATGTTATAATAAAAATTAATGTAACTTATTATGTTGTGTGGTAATATAATTAATTATATTCATATCAAGGTGTAATATGAGTGGGACCCTCTCCATGGCTCCGGTGTCTAGGTGATTTGGGTACCTTCCCAAGAACTTAGTGAGGGATTTTCGCCGAAGTGCAGAGAATTGGGGTTTATCTAACGAATTAGTATGTTTAATTATATTATAATATAATTAAATATAATTATATTATAACATAATTAGTACGATGTGGTTATGAATTAATGTGGCAGGGTTTAACTAATTCTAATGAGGATTAATTATCACTAATAAGGATTAGAATTGTAAAGAGTGGTATTTTAATCTTGATAATGATTAATTAAATTAATCGGATTAAAGAACTTTCAAGGTTCATAACTTCTGGTCTAGATCTCAGATCTAGAAAAATTTACAGTTGATAGAAAACCCTTGTTGAACCGATGTAACAACCTGTTTCCCCCAGTTTGTAAAAATAACTGGACTGGCCCAGAACTGTGGCAAACTCAGAAATGTGAATATGTGATGTGAATGGACCTTGTGGAAAAGGTCGATGAATGTGAATAACAATATGAATTTATATTGCAGGACTGCTGAGAGGGGATATGATGAAAAAGAGACCACGATGGCTGTAGAGAGGCGGTGGAAGGCACCTGGAAAGGTGGCGTTAACTTACACCGAAAATCAATACCGTATTTGGACTTCACTGGCCTGGAGAACCAAAAGTGGCTCGCTGGCGCCAAATTTAATGTCTCGCAGGCTGGTAGGTAGATGGCTCCTCAAGAATTAATGAGGGATGGGGAGGTGAACCGCCCATCCATAAGAGCTGTCAGGCCTGACCAATGTGAGGGAAATCGCGCCACACACAACCTCGCAAGAGGATAAGGTGTGGGGGATAAGCGATTGGGGGCATACGCTGGGGGAGGAAGAGAACTCTAGCAATATGCAGAGTGGATGATAGTAGAGAGGAAGGAGAGTAACCTTCACTCCTATTCACTGGCAAACAAAGACACAGTCTCATAGCATCGTGGTCTCAGCTCGGGGGTGGCTAGTGGTAAATCCACTGGGAGTCGCTGAGCCTAAGGTTGGGTGAAAACGAGCACCCCTCTCAATAGTTGCATAACACCTGGTGTTATTTTCTGATAAGTGTTTTTCCCTTGACGTCTTGAAATATATGTATGCTGACATTTATGATCATAAGCTATTAAATCATGAATGACTTCATTATAAGAATGTATGTTTGGTGTCTTGATCAGAAATGGTAGTTGTATGTTTATATTGAAAGACTACGTGTGGCATATGCTCTCTTAAATTGTTGTTTATATGCAAACTAATCTAACTCAGACTTCATGCCTAGTTCTCGGGAGAGAGATACCCTTATCTACATTAGATAGTACCCTGGGTAAACCTACCCATAGAGATGACCTCCTTGAAAACATCATCAAGAACCTGGAAAGAGGACGTGAAGGCGCAAGGCCTTAAGAAAACCCTGATAAGATTCAAATCGACGGACGAGATCCCGTCGGGAGATCTGTGGTCACTCACGACTGTCAGATAAGAAGAAGAAGCTAGAAAGATAAGTGCCTTAACCTTGATAGGTGGTGATCGACGGACGAGATTCCGTCAGGAAATCTGTGGTCACTCATGACCGTTAGATTTGGTAGGGGAAAGTAAGATGTTAAGTGCCTTACCACTATGAATTTTTGTGTCTTCGTGGGTAGCGAAGAGGTCGGGACCATAGATCCCCAAGGTCCAAGAGAGCATCCGGGTCGTTGATCTTTCCACGTCCAGGGAGTCATGGGAGAGCACACAAGTTAGGAACCTGTTTGAGCCATTAGATCTTAGCTGGTAAACCCGACACCCATTGTATCTGTCAAGAGATACCTGAGGGTTAAACCCCCAGTGAATAAGGGTGAAAGCCCCAAAATGGATTTGGGTCATCCGATTAAAGGAGGCCACGTGTCATGAGAGATTACCCGTTTTGGGAAATTAGGAATCGGAAACTCGGGAGTCCTGATGATGAGAGATCGAGACTTTCCATTGTGGAAACCCCGAGATAAGATCTGGACCGTCCAATTTAAGGAGGCCACGTGTCCAGAGATTTCCCATTTCGAGAAATCAAGAATCGCGAACTCGGGAGTCCTGGTGATGAGAGATCGAGACTTTCCATGGTGGAAACCCCGAGACAGATCTGGACCATCCGATTTAAGGAGGCTACGTGCCGAGAGATTAACCGCATCGAAAAACCGGGGATCAAGAATTCAGGAGTCCC
>ML868454.1:20909-33506 GCA_009831015.1 Picea engelmannii
TTATGGAGAAGTTCAAAGACAGTGACATCAATGCTATGAGTATCATAGTGCAATCTATAAAAGACCACTTGATACCCTACATCTCCCATCTTGACTCATCAAAGAAGATGTACAATGCCCTAACAAACCTCTTCTCAGTCAGAAACATTTGACAAGTAGTGAGTATGAAGAATGAGCTCCGTGACATGAAGATGAATGATGATGCATAACATCATACTTTGTGAGAATCTCTCAGTTAAGAGATCAACTACAAGCTATTGAAGAGATCATTTTAGAGAAGGAATTGGTAAACATAGCACTCAATGGTCTTCCCAAGATGTGGGATGCATTTGTCGCAAGCATGAACACAAGGAAGGAGTATCCTACATTTGAAGAACTTTGGATTTGCTGTGCTCAAGAAGATTATAGGATCAGTGCAAAAGAGAAACACCAAAAGAAGTACGATGATCAAGCCTTCACAACCAGATTCAAGAATTTCAAGAACAAAAGGAAACTTGGTTCAAGGAGGAAGCCAAATCAAGAGAAAGATATTTTAGAAATACAATGCTTCAACTATCAAAAATATGGTCACTACAAGAATCATTGTCCTGAGCTAAAGAAAAGGAAGGAGAAACACGAAGCATCAGTTGCCGAAGAAAAGGAACCTACAAAGAAGACTAAGCAGGATGAAAGAAACTTCTTCTTGTAAAAGGTAACAATACTCTTCTTAGTTCTTGTACATATCTTGTTTGCATAGTCTTTGTACATATCTTGTATATCTATCTCTTAGAAGATAATATGTTCAAAGAAGAACTATACTTAGGGAAGAACACAAGATAAGGATTGCCATCATTATACAAGTCAGACAATACACATGAAAGGATGAAATACATCAAACAAATCATGTGGAAGCTATTACAAGATAAGCCAAAATCATAATCAATCATGAAGAGACTTAGAAGAAGCAAAGATAGAAAGAAGTCAACAATCAAGAGAAAATTGGAAAAAGACGTATGATGTTTTGCAGAAGACACTAAGACGAAAGTGTGGACTCTGTTAGACGGAGGGAGACGATTATATATTGCAGAAGGCAATAAAGATGCAGACAAAAGCGTGGACTATGTTAGATGGAAGGAGCCAAGTATATATTTCCAAAAGAAAAACATGCACTCATACATGAAGCAAGGATTAGGAGGGAGCTAATCCTATGATCCATTGAAGATGATGAAGTATATATCCATGGTAGCAAACATGAAAAGTAGTACATGTTTAGTTCGACCATAGAAGAAGACTTCTTCGAAGAGAAGCCTTAAAGTATCCCTGGTTTTCAATCCACATCTGTGATCCTATGATGAAAGGAAGAAGTGGAATCTTTAGGGCATGGAATCTACAAGAAACTCCATGGACCCAAGAGCTAAAGAAAAACGTGAGGAAGAACATGAAGATTCCAAGAAAGAAAGAGAAACCAAAACAACCTGTCATTGTATCAATAATCACAAGATTACCAGCCTGATATTAAATCACTAAAAGAAATCAAGCAGAGCAACTGAAAGTCATGATGAAGAACAGTGTATATATGCAAGCATTGCAAAATCTAGAACTAGAGGTTCTCCCAGATGGAGGGAGAAGACTATTACTTGTTCCAGTAAACCAAACATACCTCTACGTAAGTCATGGGTTGGAGTTCTACATCAGATGAATGCAAAGACTGTTCTCCAGAGAAATTAAACAAAGAGTGTACAGAGAGCAACCTCAAGACCTTGAGGCATACCAAAAAGAGACCCTTGTATGCAGATGGAAGAAGATAACTTGGTGGAGAACCTTCAGTGCACAACATAAGCGTGGTGAAGATTTTCTATAACATAGATATTGTATCAAGATGATTACTCAGAAGATCAAATCTCATGATGACAAAAGAAGTGCCACATGGATATGTTCCAGTTTTCCAACAATGATATACTTTATTGATCAAAGCTACATGAAGACTTCAGAGAAAACCATTGTTCTAGACCGAAGTACATTTGAAATCAAGCATTACATTATCCGTGATGAAGTCTAGAAAGGAGAAAGTGGTTCTCCAATACATATCTCCACAGATGAGCAGATAAACAGACATTCTGGTAAAGCTTCTATCCAAGATGAAAGAGTTTGCGTACTCAAGTTGGAGCTCGTAGAGACGACTTCCTTATTGAAAAAGGAAGAGATGAATCCCAGGTTGGGAGGGAGCATTGATGTATTATTGATTGATGGATAGTCATTTTTCAGTTCAAAAAATGGTCCAGGATGAACAAATTTTTTCTAGTTCGGAAAGTGGATTGAGATTTCTGACGGAAAAACATTTTTCAGTTCGAAAAATGGTCCAGATTGCTGATGTACCATAGACAACGACTTCCTATTGTGGTTAACATGGGAAGTGGTCTAGGGCAGTCTCTCTTCTTGAGGGTTACTCAATAGACTGGCTCGCCTCACCGGACAATGATTTCCCATTGTGGTTAACATGGGGAATGGTCTATTTTGGAGGTTGGTGCAGGACAATCATTTCTTTTGGAAATGGTCTGGACAGTCATTCCTTAGGGTAGATTCACTCTCTCCAGGTTGCACTTTGTTTAGTGCCGGAGGAATGACCCAGGGTGGGGAATGGTCCAGGTTCAATAGTCAGGGACAAACATTCCTTAGGGCAGACTCATTCTCTCCAGGTTACACATTGTTTAGTGTCAGAGGAATGGCCCAGGGTGGGGAATGGTCCAGGCTCAGAAAATCAAGACAATTATTCTTCCTTGCTTGAGAAGAATAGTCTAGATAGCTCATCATTGATGTTTGACTTTCTGAGGGCAAATGCTCTTTCATATCTCATAGATGTGAGTAGAGGAATGGCCCAAATGATTTAGTTTATATCATAACATTGTTTCTGTGCAGGTTGATATCAGATGATTGTTATGAAGACTGTATGTCTCTAGACAGTGGATGTATACTACTGTGGTGGATGTGTTCCACTATTTGATCAAGTACTGATCAAGTACCTGTGTGCTACTTGGTGTGGTAGTGTACCACTAGATTGTAGTTGTGTACTACTATGGATAGACACAGTTGTGTTCTATTGAATGATATTGTTCTGATTGCCTTGAAGACTATCAATAGTGTTGAAAATGATTATCAGCTAGATGGATGATCAATGAACAAAGATTTCCTAGACAAAATGGTTTAGAACATTAATTCTTCTAGATTAGAAGAATGGATCCTGTGTCACTTTGTGGAGTGAGCATCATGTCTAATTACTCAGATAGAGTATGGTTCCGAGAGATGATGCAGCTGACGACACTGATGGTGATGATGGTGTTCATGATATAGTCATGAGATAGTCTATACAACTATGTTGATGCTACTGGGTGAATGGTATGTTTGTGTTCAATACCATTACCTGCAATACCTCCATAGCTAGGAGGGAGTGTTGATATTATGGTAGTTGAGAGAGGTATTTACCTCCACGTGTAAACCTGACGAGAATAGAATATTTCGGGAAGCAAGAAGAAACCCTAATGAGTTGGCTAATGACCCTAGAAGACATGTCGTCTCAAGAAGATAACTTGTATTAGGTTATTAGCCTTCAATAAAAGAAGTCGGTCAGAAGAAATAATATATACTGAATAGACAGATACCCAGAATGAGAAGTCGGCCCAGGCAGTTTGCTAGAATTACTATAAATACAGAAGGCCATTCTTCATTCTGGCGGTGAGTCTCAGAATTGTAGAGCAACACTTGTGCGCACTGTAGTGCCCAATTTTGTGCGTAGGTTGGGAGGAGAGTTTCCATTGCAACTGCTACAGCTAGCAGATCATGTTTGGCTCAGAGTATCTCTTGGTTAGGGTTTGGACTATCTGATCAGCTCTTGTTGGTGCACTATCCTTGGGGAAAGGTGCACTACCCTCTGTTTGGCTATCTAGCCTAGGGTTTACTTCCGGAGTGATTCTCTGTCAAAGTTAAGGTGCTCGGAGGGTGGCTTCGACCTATGGTTGGGTGACAATAGTGATATTGTCAATTGTAAAAAGAGCACATTCATTCATATTCTAACAGTAAATCCTCCTATTGACTTGTATTTACTATTTTCCTGATAAATGATGTTCATCTCCAAATACTGACTATTTTGAATGCTGCAACATTACAAGCCTAGACCTAATGTAAGAACTTAGTTTTGTTCGGTATCAAATCTATCAAAACGAACTATTTTCACATTTTCAAATTCAAATAGTTTCTTTCACATAGTTGTTGCAAGTACAAAAGAATTTACCAAAATTAAGGGATGTAACCAAAAGGTGGAAAAAGCCTGAGCTACATTGTCATTCAGAACATAGTCAAGATTTCAAGACATGGTTGGGTATTGATATTGGATTTTGTCTATCCCACTGAAGTAATGCATGCATGTTTTCTGTTTTGATTAATATCCAGGAGTTTTCATTCTATAGCTTATGTACCATTTTGAAGTTAATGAAGCAAAGGTTAGTGTTCATATTTGTATGATGATATAAACTGTAATAAGAGTTGGCAACATCGATTCTCAATAGCCCTTTGGAAAGGATTTTGCAACCAAAATCCTGAAGTGAGTATTGCATTTCCATGATATAACTACATATCTTCTAAGTCTGGTTTTCATGATATAGATGCTTTAGGGGAAAGAATAGAAACCTTCTGGTGAGTTAACTTCTTTCAACAACACTAAGTGATTAGAGTCTTGAGTGCGCAGATTTATGGCAAATGGAAAATCTGATTCATTGCCCTTCCATGGTTGAGTCATAACTTAATGTGTTAGCATGTATTATACTGTAGTGACTGTGAGGAGGCTATAACTGTATCTATTGTGGAAGAACTTTAATTATTGTGGAAGCACTTCAAAAGTTGCTTCTACAGATAATAGGATCCTTTGCATGTTTYCTCTTCTCAAAGTAGACTTCCAGATTTAGATTGGAATTGAAACAACCCTTTCTAATTGAATTGATTTATTTATCYTTTTAGCTATCTAAATTACCATTGGTGTCTGGTTATGATGAAATTATTGTTTATAACTTAGTGTGCCAAATGGGATATARAAGCAGGCTTTGKAATGGTATTTTGTATTMTGAATAAGTTCTTATGTTTATTGGCTTGAAACAGATTTTAGGATATTTACGAGTAGTTAGAACTAGAAGTGTTATTGGTCCACAACAACGTTTTTTGCGAGATATGTAGTCATACAYGTGGAAGGATGCAAGTATTAACTAACTTMTGATTAATTCAAAACTGCAAAGCATAGTTTCAAAATCCAAAGTTAGTTTCTATGTATATATTATATTGTGTGMGAGATATGCAGTCACACATGTGGAAGGATGTAAGTATTGACTAACTTTTGATTAATTCATGACTGCAAAGCATACTTCAAAATCCAGAGTCAGTTATTCTAATGTCATTTTTTTGGCACTTGGTTCCTTTAGGTTGAATTGAYGAGGCACCAAAAGTATGATACTAATAGAAACACCAAGGAGAATATGMTGCCASTAGCTTGTGACTYTGTGTTGGTATCAGGTGCTCTTGCTCTTGAATCAACTGTGGATGCTCTAACTATAGGGACAARCACCTATGGGCATGGGTGTAMTGTCCCTTTCCAAGTAGKATCTCCAAAGAGGAKGGATAAGTAGTCTAAACAACCCYGTTAGACTATAGCCAAGGCCAAAMAGGGGTAAACAGGGTTACTARAGGTCGCTTCAGCCGAGGGTGTTATAATTCAAAAGTGACATTGAGMTAAAAGTGACTAAAAGMRCTTTTAAGCCAAAGTGAGMTAAAAATATATAAGATGAGCTAAAATAGAGTCAAYAATGAATTAGGGTTTCGGGMAGCTATAAGAGAAGGTAAAATGACCTAATTCATCATTATGAAGAATTTGACTTGTCATTGAGGAGAGAGGCACATCTCAGGAGAGAGAGCTCTRTGGATTCCAGGAGGAATACACCCAATGGTTGATTTCGGCATTGAGAGACACACCCTAGCAACYGGGGAGATCACACAATAGATMTTCCATCRATCTTATCARCAATTACATAAGTTACAGCAACAAGAGCGCACTTATTCAAGGTGAGGGTGCAACTTATGAGGAGGTTTAGTGAGTCGAATTGTYGTAGCCGGGGAGAATCTAGGCATTCCCTTYCGATCCARTTGAGAGGAGGGTGAGGTGCACCTATTKCCTGGTTTCTCGTCAGATTCCGACRGAGAAATCATCTTGGGCRCATTACTCARCTATTGAGGGTGYGATAATTRGGGAGGACACATTTGGGATTCTTGAGAGATCATCAGATCAGATCTAGGGAAATCCTTTCGACCCATTTCATAGGAGCCTAGGGCACTYAGTTTGAGACCCTTATCAGCCAATTYTGATKGATGAATCACTAGGGTGCAGTTTCCAGCAGCAGTTGGGGTGCATTTCCCTGGGGGGGTCCATCCAAGATCTGTACAGATCGCCAGAGRGTAGATCTTYTGTTGGTCAGCTACCGAGAGTGTGCATGAAGTCAGGGTGCATTGTTTGAGATAGTTTCCAGGAATATCCGAGGAGTTKAKCCACCRRGGAAAACATTCCAAAYTTGCAGTAGTTKCCATATGAGTTGCRGTAGCACACATCAGATCCTATAGCTCATCCATTGATCCAACAACTTTCTTCTATTWTRGTTATCATTGTTTTAGTTTGCTTATTGTATTCTAGCTAAGATCCTTTTGTCTCTGATCTAGCYRGGAGATTTAGTTTTATTCAGCTGCATACGACATTGTAAACCGCAAAAATATCATAATATATGGTTTGCAGACTTTTGTCTCATTTACTATTTGTATGCTCATTTATATGTTGTAAAAAGTTAATTGTCTACACACACATGCGAAAAACACCAAGCATGTAGAAACCTACAGCTCAAACACATCTAAAAAACCCCAAAGTATCAGGTCAGACACCAGACATATTTGATTAGTAGCATTTCCTAGACTAGCCAGATCTGAGATATTACAGTGATATTAGATCCTTAGTCCTATCAGCCTGTGACTAAAGACGATGAGTTCAGCAGGTGACCCAGAGGGCCATGAGCACGTAAGTGAAGAATATGTCACTTACAACAGACGCGGGGAGAGGAGATGTAGACTTGATTTTCCCCCTTTTCCTCCTAGTTCGGAGGAAGAGGAAGAGGCACACATGGAAGCAGAGAGAAGGGAAGAGCATGAGGGAGAGCGTGAGGTAGAGAGGATGTTGGGAGATAGATATGAGAGATGAGAGGGTAGTGGCAAGGCCCCCATGGAACTAGAGGAGGCCATCATGAAGGTAATCAACAATCTGGTAATCAGTCAGTAGGCCATGACTCAGTCTTTGGCAGAGATGGCTGATAGATTGGCTATAGTGGTCACCCAGGGCACACAAGCCCCACATGCAGCGCAGGGGAACTCAGGGGCAGGTAGTATACCCAAGTCACATACTTGCACATACACTTCCTTGAGTAGGATTCCCATGTCGTTGTTCCCTAGTTTCTAGAGGGAACCCCCAGTAGCAACAACACAATAGGCGATAACACAAAGGTCGCCCACTCAGGTGTTACAAACATAAAAATGATAATAATAAATAATAATAATTGTAATAATAATTAATATCATTTAATTAAATCAAGAGGCATGTACCTCCTCACCTCGTGACCATTCAATGTTATATAGCAACTGTCACAAGGATAGTGTAATCATCTTCATCTTATCATATTCAATCAAATATTAATATTCAGAAATATTCATTTCTCAGTGAATAAGAGTTTTCATGTTACATTAGGAAGATGAGATTGCAGAGTATAGGAGGGAGTATGCAACATTGGGTCATGATTTCCATCAGGACATGACCCTGGTCAAGTAATGTGGACTTAGACTTAGGAACCGTCCTAGAGAGCCTTAGAGAAGAGGACAACAACAATAGGGGCATAACCTGGATTTCATCCAGAAAGTTGGTAAATGCACCATACCTTCTTTTGACGGATCGTCCAAATGCATTGCCAAAGCTTGGGTACAAAAGCTAGACATGTATTACAAGCTCAACCAGATGACCAAGACAAAGGCCATTAGTTTTTCTACCCTACACTTGGAGGGAGAGGCACATGAGTGGTGGCATTATGGACTGGTGACATTGGGTCACAGTCACATCACTTCCTACAGGGATTTCATAGAGAGACTCATGGACAGGTTTGACAGGAGGGATCCAGAGATCCATTTCATGGATCTAGCTCAATTGAGACAAACTGGCACAACAAAGGCATTCATCGCAGAGTTTTAGCAGGTAGCAATGACAATGACAGATATCTCAGAGCCGAGGTTGATTATGTTGTTCATAGAGGGGCTCACAAAACCGTTGAGAGGATGGGTGAAGGCATACATGCCTCACACCTTGTAGGATTCCATTTTATGCACACGAGATCTAGTAGACTCAACGTCGAAGACTAAAATTTTTCCCAAACCCGTTGTTCCATAGGAGGACTAGGATAGGAAACCAATACAAAAAAAGTGGAAGGGTAAGGAGAAGTTGGATGATGCTATGAGGCGTGATCTTATGAGGAGGAAGCTATGCTTCACCTGCAAAGATCCATGGGTTCCCGACCATAGGTGCATGGGCAAGGGACAAATCCATTACATTGAGGTTGTCGCAGACAATGATGAGGAGAAACATGGCGGTCAGGCACATGACAGTGAGTCCACTAGCTCAGAGGAGGAGCCATTGCATGAGGAGCAACCTCCAAGGAGACCACCGACACCGAGAGGGGCACAACAACGATAAATCCGCAACCTCACAAAGAGATTAATAGACGAGCACCAACAAAGGGAGTTATAGCGACCCTTTATAGAATCCCTAGGTATGACACCATCAGGATCATAGGGATTGTTCAGGGACAATGGGCCGTTGCCTTGGTATATGGTGGGGAAACCCACAACTTCATTGACGTTGCGTGGGTATCTAGGCGAGCACTATAGACGAAGGATTTTGAGGATTTTGAGGTTGCAGTAGCAGATGGCCACACTGTGGGGTGTTTGGATAGAGTTCCAGACTTGGGGGTGAAGTTAGGTAACTACACCATGAGAGATACATTCTATGTAGTTGACCTAGTCGACATAGATGTGGTGTTGGGAGTCCAATGGTTGATCACCTTGGGTAATATTTCTACCAAGTACCAAACCCTTGAGATGGGATTCAGAGATAGTGAGGGGAAGAAAATTGTACTGAGGGGTATGTCGATAGGGCCACCTAGGACAATGTTGGTGAAGAGGATGGAGAGGATATTCTGGCATGGGGAAGAAACAAATGCATCATCTAGGAGACCAACAACTTGTTCCTTGATGGAGACTTCAGGAGATTGGAAATCCCACTTGTTAGTGGAATATTCCAAGAACAAGTTCGCTTGTGAGGTATTGGAGGGGAAGGTACAGAATGATAGGTATAGAGTCATGGATGACGTCATATTCTAAAAAGACCGAGTCTACCTAGTGCCAGGATCAGGTCTCAGGAAGAATATTTTGGCAGTAGTAGATGGCTCCCCACTAGCAAACCATCATGGGTTTTTCAAAACCTACAGGCAGGTCAGAGAGAGATTCTTTTGCAAGGGTCTCAAACAGGATGTTATGAAACATATTAATGAGTGTGTAACTTGTCAGCAGAACAAATCAGAGTAGACTCTTCCAACATGGTTACTTCAGCCACTTCCCACTTCAGAGAAGACATCGGAAATCTCATCCTTGGACTTCATTATAGGCCTTCTGAATGCTCAAGGTAAGGATGACATATTTGTAGGAGTCAATAGATTGACCAACTTGGAGCGTTTTCTTGTGATTGCTATAGACTACAACGTAGTGCATAGGGTAGATTGTTTCTTCAGAGAGACCTTCATACTTCACACGATGCCATAGAGTAGACTCGACGACAGGGACAGTCGATTCATTAGCACTTCAGAGGAGCTTCCACCCTTGTATGAGGAGGGGCAGTTGGAGTTAGTTCCTGAGAAGGTACTAGAGTTCCAAGAGAGGAGGTTGAGGAGAAGGGACAATCGAGAAGGCTTGGATGAAGGGAGAGGTATTCCAGTAAAGGGTGCTACTTAGGAGAGCGAGTAGATTTTGCAGCACTCTGGATTGGTATTGCTTGAGGACAAGCAATCTCGGGAAGGGAGGACTGTAATGTCCCTTTCCGAGTAGGATCTCTAGAGAGGAGGGCTAAGTATTCTAAAAACCCCCATTAGACTATAGCCAGGGCCAGACAGGGGTAAACATGGTTACTAGAGGTCACTTTAGCCAAGGGTGTTATAATTCAAAAGTGACATTGAGCTAAAAGTGACTAAAAGCACTTTTAAGACAAAGTGAGCTAAAATATATTCAACAACAAATTAGGGTTTCAGGAAGCTATAAGAGAAGGTAAAGCAACCTAATTCATGATTATGAAGAATTTGACTTGTCATTGAGGAGAGAGGCACATCTCAGGAGAGAGAGCTTTGTGGATTATAGGAGGAATACACCTAGTGATTTATTTCAGTGTTGAGAGACACACCCTAGTCATCGGGGAGATCACACAACAAATCTTCAATCGATCTTAGCAGTAGTTACACAAGTTGCAGCAGTAAGGGCACACTTATTCAAGCTGAGGGTGCAACTTTTGAGGAGGTTTAGTGTGTCGACTTGTCCCAATAGGGGAGAATCTAGGGATTCCCTTCCGACCCAGTTGAGAGGAGGGCGAGGCACGTCTATTGCCTAGTTTCCTGTCAGATTCCGATGAAGAAATCATCTTGGGTGCATTACTCAGCCATTGAGGGTGCGACAGTTGAGGAGGACACATTTGGGATTCTCGAGAGATCATCAGTTCAGATCTAGGGAAATCCTTTCGAACCATTTCAGAGGAGCCTAGGGCACTCAGTTTGAGACCCTTATTAGGTTATTCAATAGAGGAATCACTAGGGTGCAATTTCCAATAACAGTTGTGGTGCATTTCCCTAGGGGGTCCATCCAAGATCCGTACATATCGTCAGAGGGTCGATCTTTAGTTGGTCAACTATCGAGAGTGTGCATGAGGTCAGGGTGCACTGTTTGAGACAGTTTCTAGGAAATCCGAGGAGTTTAGCCACCAGGGCGAACTTTCTAGACTTGCAGTAGTTGTCGTATGAGTTGTCGTAGCGCGCATCAGATCCTATAGCTCATCCATTGATCCAACAACTTTCTTCTATTCTGAGTATCATTGTTTCAGTTTGCTTATTGTATTCTAGCTAATATCCTTTTGTCTATGTTCTAGCTGAGAGATATATTTTTATTCAGCTGCATACGACATTGTAAACCGCAAAAATATCATAATATATGGTTTGCAATCTTTTGTCTCATTTACTATTTGTATGCTCATTTATATGCTGTAAACAATTAATTATCTACACACACATGCGAAAATCAACAAACATGCAGAAAACTGCAACTCAAACACATCCATAAACGCCCAGAGTATCAGGTTAGTCACTAGACATATCAGATTAGCAGAATTTCCTAGACTAGATGGATATGGGATATTACAACGAGAAAGGAAATTCTCTAGGAATGAGAAAGTATTCAACAACCTAAAAGACCAAATCAACAAAGTGTTTGACGAAATGCCACAACCAGAAAAAACACCTAAAATTCAATAAAAAATAAATGTTCCTGGCATCTTGGCTTGGGAACATTAAAACTAATCACCCATGATTTGGCTCAGGAAGTCTAACAACTTCAACTTCTTAATGCCCTTCAAAAGTTACTATACAATTAATCAACTATCCCTTTGATAATCTGCACAGACTATTAATTTGTGGAGAATTCCATATAAAACATATGATATATATAGAGACTCCACATTTATTGTTTTTCGTTTCTTTTTGTGTTTTGATGGATTCTACTTTTGTCATGTTAAAGTGCATAATTTTATGTTGATCTCACCCTCATTGGTGCTTCTCTCTCTGGAGAAATTAAATGTTTCTATTGATATAGTGTGAATGTGACTTTAGTTGACAATATTTGCATATGGTAGCTTTGGCTTTAGGCTGCTAAATTTCAGTCAAAGTAACTTCATGCATTATGAAAGTCTTCTTTTTTGTATGTGATTTAAGACACTATACCATTTCCTTTTAAAATAATTCTTCAATAATTCCCTTTTCCTGCTCCATTTCCATGGATTTGATTAAGTTGAGATGTTATCGGGTTTGCTTCGAATCAGGATTCAATTATAATGATAACTTCTAAAGCTTTAAAATTTTTCTCTAAAAAAATAGCAGTATGTATGACAACTACAAGTGATTCATATTCAAGAAAGTCATGAACTATTTATTCTTTGTACTGACTTGAAATTTGCCATTTACAACGGAAAGTGAAGTCTTGTAGGTCAAAGAACATTGGGACAAACAATTCTGCTCTCCACATGAAAGAAAGGCGATACCTAGAAAACAAAGCACACCTATTCAGAATGTCTCCTTGCAAAGAAAGGGGAAGGGACATTTTTATAGTGGAATTTTACTTTTTGATTTCATTTGCACTAACTTCACATATGTTATCTTCCTAGGTGGAGCTGGAAAATGATAGTAGACCTTCTGG
>ML868456.1:0-15006 GCA_009831015.1 Picea engelmannii
ATTAAATATTAATAAAATGAAAGTCACTTTGGAGGGACAAGGTGAGCCAAAAGTATAAAGGAAAGGCAAGGGCCTCTTCTCATTCATATTCATGTATGATTATCTTTTGATTTCTGGCTTCTAGCTAGTGAGCCCAACATTGGGGGTTTTGAGGGTTTTGACTTAACAAACACTAGAGGACGATTTGGTGGTGAAAGATTCCACCTAGCTTGCCCCAAGCTTGGTCTCGGGGATGCAATACTCTCCCACACCATTCTAGCTCGGTTCTACATCAGTGCAGGAGGGTTCTACACAGCCATAGGCACAGCAAGAGAAGGAGGGCGCACCATTGGGGGTTTCCAGCAAGGGGGGCGCACCATCCTTGGAGAGAGATTCGTTGTAGGAGATTGGTAGGGCTTTTGGAGATTCTATCACTTGGGTTTTCATTGCAGGGCCTTGGACATCAGATCTAGTCTATTCATGAGGTGATTCAGGTGCTAGTTGATTTATTAGATGCATGGGACGAATTGGAGGAGAGGAGCAAACTTTAGAAATTTGTTTCAGTCATTTGCTAGCTCAGATTTTCACCATTTCGCTTGGGACTTCACCAGGGAGGTAACCAAGCCCTGATCTATCATTTTGGAGACTTTCAGGAGGTTTGGAGGCCTCATTCATCTAGGCCGAATTATTAGGGTTTCAACCATCCAGGGGGGCGCACCATTCAGTGGAGGAGTTTCAGATCTACAGGGTATGAGAGTGGATTTGGAGATTTGGACACCTGGGTTGTCCTTATATTTCCCCGATCTATCAGTTGGCATATTTCTTGGGGTGATTGGACACCTTTGGCAGCAGGGCCGAATTGTTGTGGGGGCTTCAACTATCTAGCAGGGCGTGGCACCTTCCAGCTTGGGGGTTTAGCATTCTTACGGCCCAAATCTATTGTATTCAGTCTTCATTGTATATCCAGCCTTTGGAGTCTTCTATTGGAGCATTTTGTAGCAGCTCTATTGTTTATCTTCTTGGCCATCTGTTGAGCATTCTAGATCGGCATCTTCATTGTAGCAGGTTTCTCTATTTTATGAATAAAAGCTATTTGAGGTGTTTTGGCTTGTCTATCATATTGCATATGGTTGAGGTATGTTCCATGATTGTCTATTCTTGTTATTTGCTGCAAACATTCATATAAACACACCTAAACAAGTAATTCAGCAAAGTGTTTGACGAAATGCCACAACCAGAAAAGTTTTAAAAGACACCCAAAACTATGATGATCCTGGCATAATGGCTTGGGATCATTACATGTACCCAGGGCCACAAGAAGCCCAAGTCACCAATGTTGTAAAAATAACCTATAAAACTAAATGCCTCGGGCCAAATCTCCAATCCAGCAACAAGAGCTGAGGGCCAAAGCCACAAACTAGGCATGCCAAAGATACCCAAAAGGCTTGATCTCCAATGCCAAAAACAGGTAACAGAGCAAATGGAGCTGAATATGCTCACACACAAAAAAGCAGGGCGGCAAGTGCCCGCTCTGATACCCTGTAGAAATCCAGGTTTAACCCGGATCATAAATGAGCCTAGACATGCACAGATAACAGAACAACAAAAAGACTGAATCTATATACTGTTATGTTACAATACAAGAGGAGCTATCACCCATATTTATAACAAACTGAGAGAAGCCTAGCTCGTAATTTGATGGTCTACCAACAAGGCAAACAAGGTGTACAACTTGGCAGATAAGGTATACCTGATTGGCAGATAAGTATTAGCTTACATAAACTTAATAGCTGTCTATGTACACTAACATAACTGTCTTCTGTTTCTAGAGTGGAGGGAAGTTATGATCTTGATGACTGACCTCTGAGTGATATTTATTAATGTGATGAATCATGAGGATTTTATGGTTTGGGTTTATTTCACCTTAATCTGGCTCATCTTTGGGCCACAATAAAAGGCGAGGAATGTAATGAACAGGGGATGCAGTGAATGAGGTTTATGAATTGTTATTCATTGGTCTTTTGATATTCTTTGTTGACTCTTAATCCCTTACATCGACTGTTATCCTTATAGAAGGGCGTGTCTATAATCAAGGCAATGGTGGCATGAGGGATATGTCACGGGCTGTGATGATGTCACCAATGATTAACCAATCAGGATTCACAACTCTAGTAAATCTCTCTGCAGAAAGAGGGGAACACATGCCTTTTTTTACCTTTGATTTCTCCGACTTTCTTTACCTTTGATTTCTCCGACTTTCTTTACAATGTTGTGCATCACAAGTTTCATGATGATTTCCTCAATAAAGATTACTAATGACCTGTGTTGACCTACAGTGGTGGCATATTTATCCTGCACGCCTCTGATGTCATTCCAAGTGGAACTATCCTGCCCTGTATGCAGGCCCTACCATTATTGTGGTTATCTTCTCGATGGCTTCAAGGCACCTTTTTGCTGGTCTTGGATACTGTTAAACTTTGATTTATGATGGATGTTTGACTATGATGCTTTTAAATGTTTGACAATGGAATGATATCTCTTTATCTCTGATATCTGATCTGTTCTCCAAATTGGCAGTAGAGATAATCTTTCTTCAGCAGAAATTTTGAACTTTTCATGGTCAAAAGCTGGTTTGTGGTCAAGGACTCAGAATAAGGAAAACTCTGAAAATTATGTGGGGCCAAAGGCCAGAATTAGCGGAAGTGCTTTGGAAGGGGCTCTGATACCAATGTAATGAATCAATCTAGTTCATACTCCAAATATCCAAAATAAATAGGACAGTAATAAGAAATCCATTCAGGACATATAATAATAATTGAATGATTAGATGATTGATACAGTGAGCCTTGTGACATTGTATTGACTAGGCACGAAGGTGAAGGGTTTTGTACCTTAGTTAGGTTGTGTCTTTTAGATTATTTAATCATCAATTATAATAATAATAACAATATTATTATTATTAATGTTTATTTATGTATTTTATGTTCATTATACAAACTTAAGGAGAGTTATGAGTAGGTATGTGGAAAGATGTGGAATATGCCAATTGGCAAAGGGCAGGGATCAAAATACTGGACTATCGAGTCCATTACCTGTGCCAAGTGAACTGTGGGAGGAGATAACTATTGATTTGTGCTAGGTTTGCCGAGAGGGTAGCAATGGAATGATTTTATATTTCACATTTCATACCATGGAAGAAGACAAGTGATGCCATAATGACAGCAGAGCTAATCTTCAGAGAAATAGAGAGGCTCAAGAATATTACTTCGGATAGAGACACTCAATATTTGAGTCATTTTTGGAGAACTCTTTGGCAGAAATTGGGGACAAAAGCGCAAAATAGTTCTGCCTATCATCCCCAAACCAATGGGTACACTGAAATAGTCAACTGTAGTTTGGGAAATTTGCTGAGATGTTTAGTGCGGCAAATCCTTGGCATTGGAATTTGGGACACAATGTTGGCACAAGCTGAGTTTGCATACAATAACTCAGTGAACAGGTCTACAGGTTTCACACCAATCAATTTTTTTCAGGCAAGAGCTCCCAAGGGAGTGATTGACTTGTTGGAACTATTAATAACTGAAAGGAGAAGTGCAGATGCAGAAAATTTTACAGAAAAGGTGCATGTGGCATGGACAGGTGAGGGAAAAATTGCTGGCCAGCAATCAAATTACAAGGAAAGTTGTTGAGTCTAGGAGGTTAAAATCTTTTGCATTTGGGGACCAAACTGGTTTATTTACAAAAGGAAAGGTTTACTACTGGAAATTATAATGGATTAAAATAGAAAAAGATAGGTCCTATTGTGATTTTAGAAAATTTTCAGATAATCCATGTATTATATGAGGTAGGGCTACAATGAAAGGTTAGATATTTCACCGATCTTCTATGTAGCAGATCTATATGATTATCAAGAAGGTGAACAAACAGCAATAGAAAAGGAGAACTTCAATTATTGGAGGCAATGTATTCTGAAAAGGAGCATGGAGAATTGATGAAGGCCTGGATGAAAGACCATCAATACTCAGAGACAATGTTACAAGCAGTATATAGTGAAATGGAAAGGAAAAGGACTCAAGAAGGTAACATGGATTTCAGAGTCAGATTATAGAAGTCTTTCAATGCTTGATTCACACCCAGCTAACAGTTCTACATAGTGAGCAGAATGCCCACAAATTTTCTGTCAAGGGCAGAATGATGCAGGATCGCAATTGGCAGTGAAGACAAGTTGGTTTCGTGTTTCGAGTTCGAGTTGCATGTGCACACTTTCCAAATTGGAAGTAACCAAGTGCATGAGCACACTTTCCAAATTGGAAGTAACCAAGTGCATGAGCACACTTGGCAAAATGTGAATAAGTAGTTGCATGAAGATAAGAGAGGATTGGATAGCTATTTTGTAACTGTAGTGAATTTATATTAGGATGAGAATGTCGGTTGACTACAATTAAAATAAATTGGAACTGAATGTCGTAGTAGAAAGTAACTACAGTATGAAATTAGAAAATCCCAAGTTGGGGAAAAGGTTTCCAGCAGCTATAATCAGTGGATTTTTTATAGAATTTTTTTTGAAAAGAATTGGAGGTTAGGAAGGTTGGGGCTGCTGGATGAAAGGAATTTACCTCCTCCGTTAATTTGTTTATTCTAAAGCTGATTTTTAATTTGAATCCTCATTAGCTCATATGATGAATGCTGATCATATGAGGTACGCTTCTGTTAACAATTTTCTGTTGAGAATTCTTCAGCTGTGTACTCAGATTTTTGGCAGCTGCAAGCAGCTGTTGCATCATTTGCATAATGAAAACACCTTTGAAATGCAGCTAGGGAATGGCTATACAACATACCTCTGCCACTTGTCGGGTACATACTACAGATTTCAACAGCAGCAGCAACTAGGGCATGTTTTTTCTGAGCTACTTTGTGGGGAGCTAGGGCAGAAATTTGCACCGATTTTCAGCCTGATTTTCACCAGCTAACTGCTAGGGAACAATTTTTCAGAGAATCAGATCTCATTTCTTCAGTGCTAGGGCAGCTGCCAGCTAAGGCACACTTTCAACATCAGACCCTATTCTTAGATCTGATTTTTTCACCAGCAAAGGCAGCTTAAGTGCCACACTTCCAAAGTTGGAAGCCAAACTGTATCTAGATTCTAGATTGAATCTTAAACTATTTAACACTTCAACTGGCATGGATTTTACAGCCATTGAGATGGACAATTTTGATCCAACTTCTGATTGGATTGTTGAGCATGGTGATGGTCCCGAGGACACTGAGCCACTATTTTCAGAGGAATTGATGTAGTTGAATTAAACTGCCGAGGAAGGGGAAGTGCCTTCTACTGGCCCTCAATCCTGATATATATGTCATATGATTTATCAGTTTTTTCATTTTGCTTCATGCCATGGTCCAGGTATTTTTGATGTATCATGTACCTTGCTATACAATTTTGGATATCCAAACGTGTTGTTTTTGCCTTATACACATTGTATACTTTCATATAAAATTGCAATGCAACATAAATATTTTTCTGGAAATTATGTGCATCTTTTATAGTTTTATATTTTCCAAGTCTTTTCTGGGTCTATATATTTTTTCTGGAAATTATGTGTATCTTTTATAGTTTTATATTTTCCAAGTCTTTTCTGGGTCGACCCCTGGGACTTTACTGAGCCACCTGTCAACTTCAATCCTTTGGCCGGCCTTGTGCTGAGTCAGGTTTGGTGACTTTACTACATGCAATTGTCAAAATTATGTTTATGAGCTTCATTAGAGGTTTGTGATTTGTGAATCATTCATGATGGAAATTAAGTCATCATATGTCTGCTATAAAACTCTAAATGTAAGATCCACTGAATTCTGCACAAATTTGCTAAATTCCCCATGAATAATGACTGATTGCTGGCATTTATGTGGCAATGTGACTGGAATCTACCAATACTGTTATGCCTATCGTTTATGTGCCAACATGGCTGGAATCTACCAATACTGTTATGCCTTGTGATGATAACCTTGCAGCATATGTGGATCTAATTGAAAATTGTGGAACCTTTATAATTAAGATGTTTAGTTTTATTTGTCAATTTATGCAATTTCTGCTTTGTTCTTTGCTTAACAATTATTTTATTTCCTGTCCTGTTTTTACAGCAGATCGAGGTTTTATTTGACGAGATTAAAATTTGTTTTGGTTTCTTTCTTCACAGTAAAAATTGGCCCGAGCTTTACAGACACAGCTATGGGGAGGATTGCACAAGGAACCAAGCTTCTTACTGAAGGTGGATATGAAAATGTTTTTCGACGGACTTTTGAGACTATCCCAGGGGAAAAACTTCAGAAGGCACATGCATGCTATTTGTCAACTTCTGCAGGGCCTGTTATAGGAACACTGTATTTGTCTACTGTGAAGCTTGCTTTTTGCAGTGATAGTCCTCTTGCTTATTACCCTCATCCTGGTCAGACTGAATGGAGTTATTATAAGGTATGATCCTTTAATAGACAATTTCCTTGGGAAGTGTAACCCAGAACTAGTAGAAGAGGATAACGAAAATGAATGCACAGTAAAGATAGGTCGGGGCTAGGGAATCTCAATGCAGTGATTGAGAATGGCTCTCGATACATGCAATGCATGGCGAATTTTTGAATGTCTTCTACTTATGCAGAAAATATATACAAGCACATTACGCAGTTGAGAATGCATAGACATAGGGTACCTAAAGGGGGTTAAAGGTATATTGTAATTTTTTTTATGGAAATTGAGTTTTTTCTGTGAAGTTTCTCTGAAAATAGTTATGATAAAATAGTTGACATCATAAAGGGCAATATAGAAACAATCTACTAAAGACAACTGGGAATCAAGAAATTTGTTAGCATTCAAGTGTATTTAGTATTAAGCTTTGAACCCTCTGTTTCTGAATTTTTGATTTAGAATTATTCTCTAGTAGTTTCTGTTCATCCTTTCATGTCTACATCTGCTTTTCTCTGAGTGAAAACAGAAAGGCACGGTTACTGGCCAAACTAGCAGCCCGTCAAGGCCCTCAGGTTGCTAGGGCGGTACCACAGAGATAGGTGCCCAAATGTCGCCACAACGCCTATCTATTCCCTGTTTAAGCCCAACTCCTACAATAATGGACTTTGGAATGCTTTGCTAAATAGCACTTCACTCCAAGGATCAGTAGACCAGTGCCTATAGAAAACACTAAGTGAAGGTAGGAGTTAATTATTTAAAACCTTTGCTGGTTTGCCGCAATAAACTGCAGAAATAAACACAGACCAGCAAATAGAACCCACCCAAATATCAAAAGATATACCAACAAACAACCACAAATAGGTGAGTTAAATACCCCTTACCGATTCCAGAAGATATGGCTTGTTGTACTTGTTGATAAGTGGTTGGAGATGGAGTATTTCCTCGCTGTCTTAAGATTTCAGATCTGCAAAATGACAAAAAAAAGCAGAAAAAAACAAAGGGTATGGCCTTTCTAGGCCTCCCACAAGTGTATTAACACTTAAGATCAACACATCTGTCGGTGGGAAGGTTAGGGCTGCAATATATGAATGATTACCAATGCTCTAGAGCCTTGGATCTGCAATAAAATGTGATTTCCAGCAAGCTGGAAATGACAGTGCAGATTTTGGTTCAAATCTCCTCAGGGTCATAACCCAGAAATAAATTCCAGCCAACTAGGGGACTTGTTGGGGCTGAAATTTAGCTGATCTAACCAGAAAATGTAATGTCCCCACTTTGGGACATCATTACATTGCAGAGGTTTACGATGTCCAGAGTAGCCAGATGGGTGTTATAGCGAGTACAGGGGTTATTGAGAGACATTTTGGGATCCAGCTTGCATCGTCCACCCCATTTCATCATTATGATCCATTCTACACAAGTTGGCTTTGGTTTCGTTGCATTCCAACGATTTCCATGATTTTGAGTATTTTGAGCTATAAGTCAATTAAATTCATTGAAGAGGTCATTTTGGGCACATTGCTTGGAGGAACCTCTCAGTGTAATAGCTCATTGGAATCGGGAGGAGCAACACTATGGGATGGGATGGCTAGAAGTGACTTTCAGTGGCCAGGGAAGCCACAAGGAGAGATAAGGCGCTTTTCAGAGGTAAAACGGTTAATTAATTAATTAAATATTTAATAAAATGAAAGTCACTTTGGAGGGAGAAGGTGAGAAGGAAGTATAAAGGAAAGGCAAGGGCCTCTATTGATTCATTAATGTATGTTTATCATTTTGATCTCTGGCTTCTAGCTAGAGAGCCCATACCTTGGGGGTTTTGAGGGTTTTGACTTAACAAACCCTAGAGGATGATTCAGTGGTGAAAGATTCCACCTAGATTGTCCCAAGCTTGGTCTCAGAGATGCAATACGTTCTCACACCATTCTAGTTCAAATCTACATAAGTGCAGGAGGGTTCTACACCAGCCACAGACACAGGAAGAGAAGGAGGGCGCACCATTGGGGGTTTCCAGCAAGGGGGGCACACCATTCTTTGAGAGAGGTTCATTGCAGGTGATTGGCAGGGCTTTTGGAGATTCTATCACCTGGGTTTTCATTGCAAGGTCTTGGACATCAGATCTAGTCCATTCAGGAGGAGTTTCAGGTGCCATTTGATATATTGGATGCATGGGATGAATTGGAGGAGAGGAGAAAACTTCAGAAAGTGGTTTCAGTGATTTGCTAGCTCAGATCTTCACCATTTCACTTGGGACTTCACCAGGGAGGTAACCAAGCCCCGATCTATCATTCTAGTGGTTTTGTGGAGCAATTGGAGGCATCTAGGAGGGAGGCCGAATTATCTAGGGTTTCAGGCATCCAGGGGGTGCACCATTCCTTAGAGGAGATTCAGATCCATAGGGTTTGAGAGGGATCTTGGAGATTTGAGCACCTGGGTTGTTCTTGCCATCACCCGATCTATTGTTTGGCATATTTATTGGAGTTATTGGGCATCATTGGCAGTAGGGCCGAATTATTGAGGAGGTTCAGCATTCCAACGGAGCGTGGCACCTTCCATCTGTTGAGTTTCCAGATCAGCATCCTCATTGTAGCAGGTTCTTCTATTCATGAATAAAATAAGATTTGAGATGTTTTGGCTTGTCTATCATATTGCATATGGTTGAGGTATGTTCCATGATTATATGTCCTTGTTTATTGCTACAACACACATCTAAATGATCAACTTAAACCCTAAGGCCGAAATCAAGAGGCCATCTTGCAAGTAAACACATGTAAACAAGTAAATCAACAAAGTGTTTGACAGAATGCCACAACCAGTAAAAGTTTTAAAAGACACCCAAAACTGTGAAATACTTACTTAAACACTATGTTACTGGATTCGTCAGGCCTTGGGGTTGGATCCGTGGATCCCTGGTTTGAACACGGATTTGAATCTGGATCTGCCCAGGATCCATTCGTAAAAATGCCAAGACATCTATCGCTTAAGAGTAAAGAGTTTGAATAGGAATCAGATAGTAGCCAAAAGAAATAACACAGGTATCGGGGTCACCAAAGAAAGAACGCAGGTATTAGGGCTACTGGGTAAAAGAATGCAGGTATCGGGTAGCCAAAGAAATGATAAGCCAAAGCTTTAGAGCGCGAAAGAGCGAAAACACACATTTAGTGGATTCAATATTTCAGTGAAAACACAAAATGCTCTATTCGAGAATAAATTAGAAATACGTTGGCATATTAGATATAACCTTTGATTTGGCATATATGGAGAATCCACAGATATAACCTTAATTTAATTTGGCATATATGTTGGTTTATTACATATAAATGAAGTTATATAAGTAACATATATATTATAATTAATTATTAATTTATATAAGCTATATATATATATGAAAATATAACATTAATTATTTTTATATAAGTTATATATTATATATTATAATTTTATATGTTATTAATTAAGTTATAAAGGTTATGTATTATATACACAAGTGTTTTTAATTATAAGTATTATAAATATTGTTAAATTCTGTAAACCTAGCACCCGACAGTTAATTCCGAGCAAAACACATTCACTGAATTAAAGCACAACTAGGTTACTTAAAGAAATAATCAGCGGAAGCAAAATCAGAAACCAAACACATTTGCCCAAGATATTTTGGGTAAACAACCCTTGGAAAAACCCTAGAGGGAAAATCAAATCTGCGATGATTTTATTAAAATAAAATTAGGGCTCTCGTCTTGGGATAATGGTCCCTCTGAGAAATACATTGCAACAATAGCCTAGCCCTCTTGGCTACTATCTCCTTGTTGCCTTTCCTCAGCCCTTGCCCTTGCACAACTGAATTCTCATTCACTCTTTATGTACCATCATTGTGTCTCCTCCTCTCACCTAGGTTGTCTTTTATAACCTTGAGTTAACCCTAAGTCCAAAACCCTAGATCTCCTAAAGTGATCAACGACTGAGATCTAATCTTGTGTTCACTTTGGATCTAATGGATAGGACTTGATTTAATTACTAATGCCAAATACCTTAGCATTTAATTAAATTAAAGTCACTTTATTACAAAAGTACATTCACTTAATAAAGTGAATCTCCTAAGGTTCTGAGAAGCATTTAGGACGACTTCCACATGCTAGACACAAGCCAATGTGGAAGTACCTATCCGATGCTACAAACATCAGCACTCCCTCTTAGTGAGGAAGGTACTTCCACTCTCTGGAAGTGACTCTGTCTTTGCTATCCGATCTTCTACCATGGCTTCTCTCCAATCCACTTGATTGGCTGCTCCCTCTGAAACTGAAGCAATCTCTACCATCTCGCTCGGATTTGTCTTTGAAGGCTTTTTACTGGTTGTCCGGGACATGCTGCTTGCTGCCCACTGCACAGACTTGCTGCTTGTTGCTCGAACTCCTTCCCGAGACTGCCCGCAACCTTCTGCTACTGCCCGGGTTCTTTTTTGGGCTGTTCATTGTCTTTCTAGGTATTGCCTGGTATACTTGCCCACTACCCGGGCCTGCTGCCTGCTACTCGAACAATTCTGGGCTGCTTGACTATTTCTGGGCACTCTGCCTGCTACCCGGCGCTGTTTGATCCCGACTGGGTTGCCCGCGGCTTCCTCTCAGCTCTCTGCGACTGTTTTTCCCTCCTGGCGATCGTTGGTGGCTGTCGGCGGTTACCTTGTTACTGTCGTAGCCTTTTTTTCTCGCCCAACCGTCCGTCACCACTCGGCTCAACCACTCCATCCACTGAGTTCAACTTCACAATTTCCTGCTTCGCGCGAATCTTATCCCGTGTTGCAAACTCTCCTCACTCGTGGAAAATTTCACCGACGACGACTCACTTAAAATCGACGGCTGCAGTCACTTGTGTGGCTACACTACAACCCAACTGTTGTTCCTTTCACTAGCCCGTGGCCCCTTTCTCTCTGCCTCCTCATGCTGCACACACCCTATCGGTTCCTCCTTGCTACGACTGCACCCACAACCACATAGCTCGACGACTAACTCTGTCGGTGTTGTGGCCGCCACAACCTTTCTCTGCTGCTGGCGGTTACGCTGCAGACTACCGGTGGCTGTTGTTGCAATTTCGTACATAGCTCTACGCTTTTGCCGGTCACAATCATGACCAGACCTTCGATCGCTGCACTCCCCGCCCTCCAATCTCTGTGGCGGCTCTACACGCAACCACGACCTGCTACAGTAATCCGCACGACCTCAACTCCTTCGCTAGCTGTCTCCCATGCTGCAACCTGACGAATTTCCCATCCGTCACCTCCTCTGCTTGCGCAGCCTCCACGACTAGACCACTATCCCTGCAGATAGTCCGTGCGACTTCTACTGCAACTGTCGATCGTATGTTGTACAGACCGTACGAATCGTACAACGACTCTTTATGTACGGTTTCCCTTCTATTTCTCTTTTTTGAATTTTATTTCTGTGTTTTTTTCTTTTACTCTTCCTGTAGAAATTTTTTTTTCCCGTTGCAGAAATCTCGATCCCATGCAAATCCGGTTTTCTCAAAGTCTTGGCTTTGATACCATGTTAAATTCTGTAAACCTAGCACTCGACAGTTAATTCCGAGCAAAACACATTTACTGAATTAAAGCATAGCTAGGTTAGTTAACAAAATAATCAACGGAAGCAAAATTAGAAACCAAACACATTTGCACAAGATATTTTGGGTAAACAACCCCTGGAAAAACCCTCACGGGAAAACCATATCTGTGATGATTTTATTAAAATAAAACCAGGGCCCCCATCCTGGGATAATGGCCCTTTTGAGAAATACACTGTAGCAATAGCCTAACCGTCGTGGTTGCTATCTCCTTGTAGCCTTTCCTTGGCTCTGCCCCTGCACACCTGCGTACTCACTCACTCTTTGTGTACCATCACCGTGTTTCCTCCTCTCACCTAGGTTGTCTTTTATAACCTTGAGTTAATCCTAAGTTCAAAACCTTAGATCTCCTAAAGTGATCGATGACTGAGATCTAATCTTGCGTTCACTTTGGATCTAACGGCTAGGACTTAATTCAATTATTATTGTCAAATAACTTAACATTTAATTAAATTAACTCAATTTATTACAAAAGTACATTCACTTAATAAAGTGGATCTCTTAAGGTTCTGAGAGGCATTTAGGACAACTTCCACGTGCTAGACACAAGCCAACGTGGAAGTACCTGTCCGATGCTACAAACATCAACAAACATTATATATATTTATAAGTTGGATATTTAAAAATTAAATATATATATTTTTATTTTTATGTAAACTTTTATTTTTTAAAATTATAAAAATATATTTATATGGTTTATACTTGCTGTTGCTGATCTGTATTTGGATCCTGGCTTTTCAAAAAATCAGCTGATCCGTATCTGGATCCTGGCTTTTTAAAAAACTGGTGCATCCATATCTAGATCCAGATCCGGATTAATATCCGTATCCGAATCTTGGTAATTTAGCTTAAACGTCCCTTCAAGTGAGGAAAATGAGTGTAGATCTACGTATATGTTTGCTGTAATATTGCAGACCTACACACTTTTCTCAATAATACCCTTATAAAATATGATAATCAAAGCACAAATTCCAAGGTAAAACTCACCTTTTGGGTAGAGAAGTTCTCTAAAGCAAAATCACCAATAGATCTACTAGCTTGTACAATAAAAAATTAAAGTGCAAAGCTAGGGTAAGATTTTTTTTGTGTTTTTATATTTTATAAAAGCAAAAACAAAAATAAATTTTAGATTTTGAATAAAATGGTTGAAGAAGGTGAGTTTTTTACCTTTTACCTTGTTATTTTTTCGTCTTGGTTTGATGAATTGCAACCACAACTTGTGTTAAGTCAACTTCGGAAGATGCCTAGATAATAGGTTTGGAGTCGAAAGACTAATCGCCCCCAATATTAGTTATCAAGATTCAAGATAGATTGCTTCTTCGGGTTTGCTAGGAAAGCTCCTTAAATGATGGTTTCCAAATCAAGAGATCAACTTTGGTTAGAGCGAGAGCCTACCATTAGTTGAAGCTACTTCCAAGGAAGTTGGTCCAACAACTTGGGTTTGCATCACTAATCCCCAAAAGGAAGAAAAAGAGAAATGAAGAGTCTAGTTCCTTTCCTCCACGTGATCATGTAGCCCCTCAATGGATTGATCTTATTGACTCTTGCAAATACCCAATAGCCATCTCCAATAAAGCACAAGAAACCTTAGCCAAGGAATACAAGCATAGAGAAAATTGATCCATTCGATCCACAAGAACAAGAGATAAAGTTCATAAAGTTCAAAATGATGGCATTATGATCTCACAAAACTTCAACAACTCAAATGAGAGGAGGGACTAGCCTTATTATACCGAAGGTGTTATATAGGGGAAGTTTTGCTCGATTTTCGTCGTCTGTCCAACGCCTGTAATAACTTGCCACCTGTTCATTAACCATTTGCCAATATCCTGCCTCCACGTATCTTATCCTTATCTTCTGCTTGACCGACTTCACCGACTCCAATGCAACAATTGCTAGGTTCCTTCTTTATCTCGAGTGGCAACTTCCAGGTTCTTGCGACTTCCTTAAGCAATGCCAGTTGATAACGAAATCCTTAAAAAAGTTTTTAAAGGGGATGGGCTCGCAGCAACAAAATATACTAATTTAATGCTCGAGAACGACAGCCTGGAGATCTGCAAGCCTTGGATTCGTGCAGAACGAAGAGTGGAATCCATACAAGCAAGTAATATTTCTGCTATTTGTGATGTGTATTTTGGGCCGTTTGACGTTTTGTCTACTGAAACATGCACTGTCCTTGTTGTCTGCGCATTTTCAGCTCAAATTCGGACGGTTCTCTTCGTATCTGAAGGTAGTTTCGGAAAGAGGGAGCAAGGACGGGTTTATATTGAAAGAAAGACTATCACAGTGCGAAAAAAACGGTTGGGGCAGGTTTCGTTTAAGCTCAAGGTATGATCGGACCATTGTTCTCTGTGTTATTCGTGGATATGGTGGATTTTTGGTGAGTTTGCCCAAGGAAGTGGTTAATTGCTTGTGTTTTGTGTCATTTTTAGCAGTTTACCAACAAGAATTTGTTTTAGACAGAGTAAATGTGATTTGAACCGGGACTGAACAATGGAGACTTTTTTCACCCTATGCTCGACATGCGATCATCTTGAGAGGGACTTAAGAGCTAAGTATCACAGATTTCTTGAACCCTCCAAAAAGCATAGGGAATACTCGTTTTCCTTTTCTCAAATTTATGGCCCTAAAAGCATCCGGAGTACTCTTCTATTTTTTGGGCAAATCGAGTAATAAGTCATGAATAATGAGTTTATTTTGTAGCTTACAATTCATTTGTTTATTTTGTAGCTTAGATTCCCATCCAGAATACTCTTTTTTGCAAATTGATCAATAAGTCATGAATAATGAGTTTATTTCGTAGTTACAATTCATGAGTTTATTTTGTAGCTTAGAATCATGACTTTTTCTACCCACAACTTAAGTAGATGATGTTATGGCTTTTAGGAGAGTTTATTTTGTAGCTTACAACCATGACTTTTTCTGCCCACAACTTAAGCAAAAGATGTTTTGTTTTTTAG
>ML868456.1:20909-33454 GCA_009831015.1 Picea engelmannii
CTATGCACAGCTGCTCTCAAATGCTTGGGAACCCCGAGTTCCTCCATTCTGCTCCAAAGCTTATCCCTAGGAACCGTGTCAAAGGCTTTTCTGAAATCAACAAAGCAACAAAAAACTTCTTCCTTTTCTTCCCAAGCTTTTTCGATGATGTGCCTTAAAGTTATGCAATGATCAACTGTGGAATGTTTAGGTCTAAAACCTGCTTGCCCTTTAGCACGTTTATCTTTTTCTTCTGCCCACTTGCTGATTTTCTTTTCTAACATTTAGGGGGACAAAATGGAAACATTTTATAAACGAGCCACCCCTTTAGCTTTATCACTTTAACCATAGAAATTAAAAAAGGCAAGTTAAATGTCATATTATAAAAGTGGCATCCTAATGATAAAGGGGGCGCATGGTACATGTGACGTGGTAAAGGGAAATCGAGCCCCCTCTTAAATCAAAGGAGTGTGGGTTATAATATAAAGTGATAAAGTAATAATATTTTACATCATGATAAAGGGGGCAGATTTGTTAAGTGAGCTGCCACATATGATAAAGCCACCAATTAAGTGAACCGTGGGGTACTCCAATCAAACAGCAGTTGGCAAATAAAACCAAGCCGCCAACAATATGAAAGAGCCGTCCCCAAAGGGATGGCGCAGCGGTGAGTTGTTCCGGAGTGGCTGTCTGAGGTCTCGCCCTCGAGTCCAGGAGCCTTATTCGCTGTGGTACCCCGGGGACCGTCCGGGGGGTGTGACTTGGCGGCTGCTGCGAGAAGTGCCCGGTACGTTAAAGGTTAAATTTCAGGAGCTCGGGGGATTAGTGGGTGTGATTCCTAACGGTAGTATCCGACACCTCCCGCCAGACAAAAAAAAAAAACAATATGAAAGAGCCACCAAAAAGTTTATACGTTGGAAGATGCTGAGTCGTGGGCCCTCTAAAAGAGCCGCCAGCCCCCAAATCAACATCCAGCCAACAAAAATCCGCCGCATAATTAAAGAGACAGTCGTGGCATAAATCGATGGAGCGGCCACTCCATACTAGTCGCAGAGATAATATGTGGACAGTCGCCTTAGCCGTGGATATGGTGAATGGATCCGGTCACTGGGGTAGCCATGGCATTTACCAAGTCTTCCAAAAGTCGTGGGGTGTCGAATAATTAAAGCAAACCCCAATCTAAGCTAGCCGTTGCCACAAGAAATAACTTGAACTACCATTTAATTAAATGCAAACGTTGGATAAGGATGGAGTCAAATGAGCCATTGGTATCGGTATCTTGATTTAATCAAATCGACCCACTTCCTAAGCAAGTCGAGCCCCAAGGAGATAACCGTTGCCTCTTTGGTCAAATCGAATCCTCTCTTGGGGAGGAGATTGGACAAAAATTTGTTTTTATGTGATAAAATAATATTATTGTAAAATTGGTTTAATCTCCAACATGTGGATGACAAACCAAAAATAATCTTTTAATGAGAGAGGGAGAACTAGCCATTACAAATAAATCTATACTAGCATACTCCGAAGCATGGGAAAGGAAACACCAAAGTGAATTGGGGTGGTGACGTTGTTTAAATACCATATAATTTTGTCTTTGATGGAAAATGAATACTTCACAAGGTCCATATTTATTCCACATCTCGTAAAATATTTTCAACAATTCTATAACTCAAAAACTAAATCGCCCAGTTGCAACAATCACAATGTAATAGACTTTTCCAAAGAAAAATGAAAGAGGAAGAAAAGACATACAAAAATATTAAAGTTACATTTCTTATTAATCCACCCTACAAGATATAATCTCAATAACATTGATATAAAGTGCACAATCAACCAGTGGTTGTTGATGCAGTGTTTTCTAAAAAACAAAACATCTTTTGCTTAAGTTGTGGGCAGAAAAAGTCATGGTTGTAAGCTACAAAATAAACTCTCCTAAAAGCCATAACATCATCTACTTAAGTTGTGGGTAGAAAAAGTCATGATTCTAAGCTACAAAATAAACTCATGAATTGTAACTACGAAATAAACTCATTATTCATGACTTATTGATCAATTTGCAAAAAAGAGTATTCTGGATGGGAATCTAAGCTACAAAATAAACAAATGAATTGTAAGCTACAAAATAAACTCATTATTCATGACTTATTACTCGATTTGCCCAAAAAATAGAAGAGTACTCCGGATGCTTTTAGGGCCATAAATTTGAGAAAAGGAAAACGAGTATTCCCTATGCTTTTTGGAGGGTTCAAGAAATCTGTGATACTTAGCTCTTAAGTCCCTCTCAAGATGATCGCATGTCGAGCATAGGGTGAAAAAAGTCTCCATTGTTCAGTCCCGGTTCAAATCACATTTACTCTGTCTAAAACAAATTCTTGTTGGTAAACTGCTAAAAATGACACAAAACACAAGCAATTAACCACTTCCTTGGGCAAACTCACCAAAAATCCACCATATCCACGAATAACACAGAGAACAATGGTCCGATCATACCTTGAGCTTAAACGAAACCTGCCCCAACCGTTTTTTTCGCACTGTGATAGTCTTTCTTTCAATATAAACCCGTCCTTGCTCCCTCTTTCCGAAACTACCTTCAGATACGAAGAGAACCGTCCGAATTTGAGCTGAAAATGCGCAGACAACAAGGACAGTGCATGTTTCAGTAGACAAAACGTCAAACGGCCCAAAATACACATCACAAATAGCAGAAATATTACTTGCTTGTATGGATTCCACTCTTCGTTCTGCACGAATCCAAGGCTTGCAGATCTCCAGGCTGTCGTTCTCGAGCATTAAATTAGTATATTTTGTTGCTGCGAGCCCATCCCCTTTAAAAACTTTTTTAAGGATTTCGTTATCAACTGGCATTGCTTAAGGAAGTCGCAAGAACCTGGAAGTTGCCACTCGAGATAAAGAAGGAACCTAGCAATTGTTGCATTGGAGTCGGTGAAGTCGGTCAAGCAGAAGATAAGGATAAGATACGTGGAGGCAGGATATTGGCAAATGGTTAATGAACAGGTGGCAAGTTATTACAGGCGTTGGACAGACGACGAAAATCGAGCAAAACTTCCCCTATATAACACCTTCGGTATAATAAGGCTAGTCCCTCCTCTCATTTGAGTTGTTGAAGTTTTGTGAGATCATAATGCCATCATTTTGAACTTTATGAACTTTATCTCTTGTTCTTGTGGATCGAATGGATCAATTTTCTCTATGCTTGTATTCCTTGGCTAAGGTTTCTTGTGCTTTATTGGAGATGGCTATTGGGTATTTGCAAGAGTCAATAAGATCAATCCATTGAGGGGCTACATGATCACGTGGAGGAAAGGAACTAGACTCTTCATTTCTCTTTTTCTTCCTTTTGGGGATTAGTGATGCAAACCCAAGTTGTTGGACCAACTTCCTTGGAAGTAGCTTCAACTAATGGTAGGCTCTCGCTCTAACCAAAGTTGATCTCTTGATTTGGAAACCATCATTTAAGGAGCTTTCCTAGCAAACCCGAAGAAGCAATCTATCTTGAATCTTGATAACTAATATTGGGGGCGATTAGTCTTTCGACTCCAAACCTATTATCTAGGCATCTTCCGAAGTTGACTTAACACAAGTTGTGGTTGCAATTCATCAAACCAAGACGAAAAAATAACAAGGTAAAAGGTAAAAAACTCACCTTCTTCAACCATTTTATTCAAAATCTAAAATTTATTTTTGTTTTTGCTTTTATAAAATATAAAAACACAAAAAAAATCTTACCCTAGCTTTGCACTTTAATTTTTTATTGTACAAGCTAGTAGATCTATTGGTGATTTTGCTTTAGAGAACTTCTCTACCCAAAAGGTGAGTTTTACCTTGGAATTTGTGCTTTGATTATCATATTTTATAAGGGTATTATTGAGAAAAGTGTGTAGGTCTGCAATATTACAGCAAACATATACGTAGATCTACACTCATTTTCCTCACTTGAAGGGACGTTTAAGCTAAATTACCAAGATTCGGATACGGATATTAATCCGGATCTGGATCTAGATATGGATGCACCAGTTTTTTAAAAAGCCAGGATCCAGATACGGATCAGCTGATTTTTTGAAAAGCCAGGATCCAAATACAGATCAGCAACAGCAAGTATAAACCATATAAATATATTTTTATAATTTTAAAAAATAAAAGTTTACATAAAAATAAAAATATATATATTTAATTTTTAAATATCCAACTTATAAATATATATAATGTTTGTTGATGTTTGTAGCATCGGACAGGTACTTCCACGTTGGCTTGTGTCTAGCACGTGGAAGTTGTCCTAAATGCCTCTCAGAACCTTAAGAGATCCACTTTATTAAGTGAATGTACTTTTGTAATAAATTGAGTTAATTTAATTAAATGTTAAGTTATTTGACAATAATAATTGAATTAAGTCCTAGCCGTTAGATCCAAAGTGAACGCAAGATTAGATCTCAGTCATCGATCACTTTAGGAGATCTAAGGTTTTGAACTTAGGATTAACTCAAGGTTATAAAAGACAACCTAGGTGAGAGGAGGAAACACGGTGATGGTACACAAAGAGTGAGTGAGTACGCAGGTGTGCAGGGGCAGAGCCAAGGAAAGGCTACAAGGAGATAGCAACCACGACGGTTAGGCTATTGCTACAGTGTATTTCTCAAAAGGGCCATTATCCCAGGATGGGGGCCCTGGTTTTATTTTAATAAAATCATCACAGATATGGTTTTCCCGTGAGGGTTTTTCCAGGGGTTGTTTACCCAAAATATCTTGTGCAAATGTGTTTGGTTTCTAATTTTGCTTCCGTTGATTATTTTGTTAACTAACCTAGCTATGCTTTAATTCAGTAAATGTGTTTTGCTCGGAATTAACTGTCGAGTGCTAGGTTTACAGAATTTAACATGGTATCAAAGCCAAGACTTTGAGAAAACCGGATTTGCATGGGATCGAGATTTCTGCAACGGGAAAAAAAAATTTCTACAGGAAGAGTAAAAGAAAAAAACACAGAAATAAAATTCAAAAAAGAGAAATAGAAGGGAAACCGTACATAAAGAGTCGTTGTACGATTCGTACGGTCTGTACAACATACGATCGACAGTTGCAGTAGAAGTCGCACGGACTATCTGCAGGGATAGTGGTCTAGTCGTGGAGGCTGCGCAAGCAGAGGAGGTGACGGATGGGAAATTCGTCAGGTTGCAGCATGGGAGACAGCTAGCGAAGGAGTTGAGGTCGTGCGGATTACTGTAGCAGGTCGTGGTTGCGTGTAGAGCCGCCACAGAGATTGGAGGGCGGGGAGTGCAGCGATCGAAGGTCTGGTCATGATTGTGACCGGCAAAAGCGTAGAGCTATGTACGAAATTGCAACAACAGCCACCGGTAGTCTGCAGCGTAACCGCCAGCAGCAGAGAAAGGTTGTGGCGGCCACAACACCGACAGAGTTAGTCGTCGAGCTATGTGGTTGTGGGTGCAGTCGTAGCAAGGAGGAACCGATAGGGTGTGTGCAGCATGAGGAGGCAGAGAGAAAGGGGCCACGGGCTAGTGAAAGGAACAACAGTTGGGTTGTAGTGTAGCCACACAAGTGACTGCAGCCGTCGATTTTAAGTGAGTCGTCGTCGGTGAAATTTTCCACGAGTGAGGAGAGTTTGCAACACGGGATAAGATTCGCGCGAAGCAGGAAATTGTGAAGTTGAACTCAGTGGATGGAGTGGTTGAGCCGAGTGGTGACGGACGGTTGGGCGAGAAAAAAAGGCTACGACAGTAACAAGGTAACCGCCGACAGCCACCAACGATCGCCAGGAGGGAAAAACAGTCGCAGAGAGCTGAGAGGAAGCCGCGGGCAACCCAGTCGGGATCAAACAGCGCCGGGTAGCAGGCAGAGTGCCCAGAAATAGTCAAGCAGCCCAGAATTGTTCGAGTAGCAGGCAGCAGGCCCGGGTAGTGGGCAAGTATACCAGGCAATACCTAGAAAGACAATGAACAGCCCAAAAAAGAACCCGGGCAGTAGCAGAAGGTTGCGGGCAGTCTCGGGAAGGAGTTCGAGCAACAAGCAGCAAGTCTGTGCAGTGGGCAGCAAGCAGCATGTCCCGGACAACCAGTAAAAAGCCTTCAAAGACAAATCCGAGCGAGATGGTAGAGATTGCTTCAGTTTCAGAGGGAGCAGCCAATCAAGTGGATTGGAGAGAAGCCATGGTAGAAGATCGGATAGCAAAGACAGAGTCACTTCCAGAGAGTGGAAGTACCTTCCTCACTAAGAGGGAGTGCTGATGTTTGTAGCATCGGATAGGTACTTCCACATTGGCTTGTGTCTAGCATGTGGAAGTCGTCCTAAATGCTTCTCAGAACCTTAGGAGATTCACTTTATTAAGTGAATGTACTTTTGTAATAAAGTGACTTTAATTTAATTAAATGCTAAGGTATTTGGCATTAGTAATTAAATCAAGTCCTATCCATTAGATCCAAAGTGAACACAAGATTAGATCTCAGTCGTTGATCACTTTAGGAGATCTAGGGTTTTGGACTTAGGGTTAACTCAAGGTTATAAAAGACAACCTAGGTGAGAGGAGGAGACACAATGATGGTACATAAAGAGTGAATGAGAATTCAGTTGTGCAAGGGCAAGGGCTGAGGAAAGGCAACAAGGAGATAGTAGCCAAGAGGGCTAGGCTATTGTTGCAATGTATTTCTCAGAGGGACCATTATCCCAAGACGAGAGCCCTAATTTTATTTTAATAAAATCATCGCAGATTTGATTTTCCCTCTAGGGTTTTTCCAAGGGTTGTTTACCCAAAATATCTTGGGCAAATGTGTTTGGTTTCTGATTTTGCTTCCGCTGATTATTTCTTTAAGTAACCTAGTTGTGCTTTAATTCAGTGAATGTGTTTTGCTCGGAATTAACTGTCGGGTGCTAGGTTTACAGAATTTAACAATATTTATAATACTTATAATTAAAAACACTTGTGTATATAATACATAACCTTTATAACTTAATTAATAACATATAAAATTATAATATATAATATATAACTTATATAAAAATAATTAATGTTATATTTTCATATATATATATAGCTTATATAAATTAATAATTAATTATAATATATATGTTACTTATATAACTTCATTTATATGTAATAAACCAACATATATGCCAAATTAAATTAAGGTTATATCTGTGGATTCTCCATATATGCCAAATCAAAGGTTATATCTAATATGCCAACGTATTTCTAATTTATTCTCGAATAGAGCATTTTGTGTTTTCACTGAAATATTGAATCCACTAAATGTGTGTTTTCGCTCTTTCGCGCTCTAAAGCTTTGGCTTATCATTTCTTTGGCTACCCGATACCTGCATTCTTTTACCCAGTAGCCCTAATACCTGCGTTCTTTCTTTGGTGACCCCGATACCTGTGTTATTTCTTTTGGCTACTATCTGATTCCTATTCAAACTCTTTACTCTTAAGCGATAGATGTCTTGGCATTTTTACGAATGGATCCTGGGCAGATCCAGATTCAAATCCGTGTTCAAACCAGGGATCCACGGATCCAACCCCAAGGCCTGACGAATCCAGTAACATAGTGTTTAAGTAAGTATTTCACAGTTTTGGGTGTCTTTTAAAACTTTTACTGGTTGTGGCATTCTGTCAAACACTTTGTTGATTTACTTGTTTACATGTGTTTACTTGCAAGATGGCCTCTTGATTTCGGCCTTAGGGTTTAAGTTGATCATTTAGATGTGTGTTGTAGCAATAAACAAGGACATATAATCATGGAACATACCTCAACCATATGCAATATGATAGACAAGCCAAAACATCTCAAATCTTATTTTATTCATGAATAGAAGAACCTGCTACAATGAGGATGCTGATCTGGAAACTCAACAGATGGAAGGTGCCACGCTCCGTTGGAATGCTGAACCTCCTCAATAATTCGGCCCTACTGCCAATGATGCCCAATAACTCCAATAAATATGCCAAACAATAGATCGGGTGATGGCAAGAACAACCCAGGTGCTCAAATCTCCAAGATCCCTCTCAAACCCTATGGATCTGAATCTCCTCTAAGGAATGGTGCACCCCCTGGATGCCTGAAACCCTAGATAATTCGGCCTCCCTCCTAGATGCCTCCAATTGCTCCACAAAACCACTAGAATGATAGATCGGGGCTTGGTTACCTCCCTGGTGAAGTCCCAAGTGAAATGGTGAAGATCTGAGCTAGCAAATCACTGAAACCACTTTCTGAAGTTTTCTCCTCTCCTCCAATTCATCCCATGCATCCAATATATCAAATGGCACCTGAAACTCCTCCTGAATGGACTAGATCTGATGTCCAAGACCTTGCAATGAAAACCCAGGTGATAGAATCTCCAAAAGCCCTGCCAATCACCTGCAATGAACCTCTCTCAAAGAATGGTGTGCCCCCCTTGCTGGAAACCCCCAATGGTGCGCCCTCCTTCTCTTCCTGTGTCTGTGGCTGGTGTAGAACCCTCCTGCACTTATGTAGATTTGAACTAGAATGGTGTGAGAACGTATTGCATCTCTGAGACCAAGCTTGGGACAATCTAGGTGGAATCTTTCACCACTGAATCATCCTCTAGGGTTTGTTAAGTCAAAACCCTCAAAACCCCCAAGGTATGGGCTCTCTAGCTAGAAGCCAGAGATCAAAATGATAAACATACATTAATGAATCAATAGAGGCCCTTGCCTTTCCTTTATACTTCCTTCTCACCTTCTCCCTCCAAAGTGACTTTCATTTTATTAAATATTTAATTAATTAATTAACCGTTTTACCTCTGAAAAGCGCCTTATCTCTCCTTGTGGCTTCCCTGGCCACTGAAAGTCACTTCTAGCCATCCCATCCCATAGTGTTGCTCCTCCCGATTCCAATGAGCTATTACACTGAGAGGTTCCTCCAAGCAATGTGCCCAAAATGACCTCTTCAATGAATTTAATTGACTTATAGCTCAAAATACTCAAAATCATGGAAATCGTTGGAATGCAACGAAACCAAAGCCAACTTGTGTAGAATGGATCATAATGATGAAATGGGGTGGACGATGCAAGCTGGATCCCAAAATGTCTCTCAATAACCCCTGTACTCGCTATAACACCCATCTGGCTACTCTGGACATCGTAAACCTCTGCAATGTAATGATGTCCCAAAGTGGGGACATTACATTTTCTGGTTAGATCAGCTAAATTTCAGCCCCAACAAGTCCCCTAGTTGGCTGGAATTTATTTCTGGGTTATGACCCTGAGGAGATTTGAACCAAAATCTGCACTGTCATTTCCAGCTTGCTGGAAATCACATTTTATTGCAGATCCAAGGCTCTAGAGCATTGGTAATCATTCATATATTGCAGCCCTAACCTTCCCACCGACAGATGTGTTGATCTTAAGTGTTAATACACTTGTGGGAGGCCTAGAAAGGCCATACCCTTTGTTTTTTTCTGCTTTTTTTTGTCATTTTGCAGATCTGAAATCTTAAGACAGCGAGGAAATACTCCATCTCCAACCACTTATCAACAAGTACAACAAGCCATATCTTCTGGAATCGGTAAGGGGTATTTAACTCACCTATTTGTGGTTGTTTGTTGGTATATCTTTTGATATTTGGGTGGGTTCTATTTGCTGGTCTGTGTTTATTTCTGCAGTTTATTGCGGCAAACCAGCAAAGGTTTTAAATAATTAACTCCTACCTTCACTTAGTGTTTTCTATAGGCACTGGTCTACTGATCCTTGGAGTGAAGTGCTATTTAGCAAAGCATTCCAAAGTCCATTATTGTAGGAGTTGGGCTTAAACAGGGAATAGATAGGCGTTGTGGCGACATTTGGGCACCTATCTCTGTGGTACCGCCCTAGCAACCTGAGGGCCTTGACGGGCTGCTAGTTTGGCCAGTAACCGTGCCTTTCTGTTTTCACTCAGAGAAAAGCAGATGTAGACATGAAAGGATGAACAGAAACTACTAGAGAATAATTCTAAATCAAAAATTCAGAAACAGAGGGTTCAAAGCTTAATACTAAATACACTTGAATGCTAACAAATTTCTTGATTCCCAGTTGTCTTTAGTAGATTGTTTCTATATTGCCCTTTATGATGTCAACTATTTTATCATAACTATTTTCAGAGAAACTTCACAGAAAAAACTCAATTTCCATAAAAAAAATTACAATATACCTTTAACCCCCTTTAGGTACCCTATGTCTATGCATTCTCAACTGCGTAATGTGCTTGTATATATTTTCTGCATAAGTAGAAGACATTCAAAAATTCGCCATGCATTGCATGTATCGAGAGCCATTCTCAATCACTGCATTGAGATTCCCTAGCCCCGACCTATCTTTACTGTGCATTCATTTTCGTTATCCTCTTCTACTAGTTCTGGGTTACACTTCCCAAGGAAATTGTCTATTAAAGGATCATACCTTATAATAACTCCATTCAGTCTGACCAGGATGAGGGTAATAAGCAAGAGGACTATCACTGCAAAAAGCAAGCTTCACAGTAGACAAATACAGTGTTCCTATAACAGGCCCTGCAGAAGTTGACAAATAGCATGCATGTGCCTTCTGAAGTTTTTCCCCTGGGATAGTCTCAAAAGTCCGTCGAAAAACATTTTCATATCCACCTTCAGTAAGAAGCTTGGTTCCTTGTGCAATCCTCCCCATAGCTGTGTCTGTAAAGCTCGGGCCAATTTTTACTGTGAAGAAAGAAACCAAAACAAATTTTAATCTCGTCAAATAAAACCTCGATCTGCTGTAAAAACAGGACAGGAAATAAAATAATTGTTAAGCAAAGAACAAAGCAGAAATTGCATAAATTGACAAATAAAACTAAACATCTTAATTATAAAGGTTCCACAATTTTCAATTAGATCCACATATGCTGCAAGGTTATCATCACAAGGCATAACAGTATTGGTAGATTCCAGCCATGTTGGCACATAAACGATAGGCATAACAGTATTGGTAGATTCCAGTCACATTGCCACATAAATGCCAGCAATCAGTCATTATTCATGGGGAATTTAGCAAATTTGTGCAGAATTCAGTGGATCTTACATTTAGAGTTTTATAGCAGACATATGATGACTTAATTTCCATCATGAATGATTCACAAATCACAAACCTCTAATGAAGCTCATAAACATAATTTTGACAATTGCATGTAGTAAAGTCACCAAACCTGACTCAGCACAAGGCCGGCCAAAGGATTGAAGTTGACAGGTGGCTCAGTAAAGTCCCAGGGGTCGACCCAGAAAAGACTTGGAAAATATAAAACTATAAAAGATACACATAATTTCCAGAAAAAATATATAGACCCAGAAAAGACTTGGAAAATATAAAACTATAAAAGATGCACATAATTTCCAGAAAAATATTTATGTTGCATTGCAATTTTATATGAAAGTATACAATGTGTATAAGGCAAAAACAACACGTTTGGATATCCAAAATTGTATAGCAAGGTACATGATACATCAAAAATACCTGGACCATGGCATGAAGCAAAATGAAAAAACTGATAAATCATATGACATATATATCAGGATTGAGGGCCAGTAGAAGGCACTTCCCCTTCCTCGGCAGTTTAATTCAACTACATCAATTCCTCTGAAAATAGTGGCTCAGTGTCCTCGGGACCATCACCATGCTCAACAATCCAATCAGAAGTTGGATCAAAATTGTCCATCTCAATGGCTGTAAAATCCATGCCAGTTGAAGTGTTAAATAGTTTAAGATTCAATCTAGAATCTAGATACAGTTTGGCTTCCAACTTTGGAAGTGTGGCACTTAAGCTGCCTTTGCTGGTGAAAAAATCAGATCTAAGAATAGGGTCTGATGTTGAAAGTGTGCCTTAGCTGGCAGCTGCCCTAGCACTGAAGAAATGAGATCTGATTCTCTGAAAAATTGTTCCCTAGCAGTTAGCTGGTGAAAATCAGGCTGAAAATCGGTGCAAATTTCTGCCCTAGCTCCCCACAAAGTAGCTCAGAAAAAACATGCCCTAGTTGCTGCTGCTGTTGAAATCTGTAGTATGTACCCGACAAGTGGCAGAGGTATGTTGTATAGCCATTCCCTAGCTGCATTTCAAAGGTGTTTTCATTATGCAAATGATGCAACAGCTGCTTGCAGCTGCCAAAAATCTGAGTACACAGCTGAAGAATTCTCAACAGAAAATTGTTAACAGAAGCGTACCTCATATGATCAGCATTCATCATATGAGCTAATGAGGATTCAAATTAAAAATCAGCTTTAGAATAAACAAATTAACGGAGGAGGTAAATTCCTTTCATCCAGCAGCCCCAACCTTCCTAACCTCCAATTCTTTTCAAAAAAAATTCTATAAAAAATCCACTGATTATAGCTGCTGGAAACCTTTTCCCCAACTTGGGATTTTCTAATTTCATACTGTAGTTACTTTCTACTACGACATTCAGTTCCAATTTATTTTAATTGTAGTCAACCGACATTCTCATCCTAATATAAATTCACTACAGTTACAAAATAGCTATCCAATCCTCTCTTATCTTCATGCAACTACTTATTCACATTTTGCCAAGTGTGCTCATGCACTT
>ML868459.1:10425-20808 GCA_009831015.1 Picea engelmannii
CAGTACATGTGCGCACTATGCCATGAAAGGTGCATACAAAAAATGATATCAAACAACTCATCAGCTTAAGTACATTTACATTTACAATTAGGTTTGGCCTAGGGGTATTACAATCCCCTCCCCTTATTTATGCACTATCCTCAGTGCATTATGTACACATATAAAACAAAAATCCTCAAAAATATGTGGGTATTCTACCCACATTGCATCTTCATGCTCCCAAGTAGCGTCCTTAGGACTGTACCAAGTCCATTGGAACTTTACAATCCCTATGGCTCAATTCCAGAGCTATTTGATTTTCCGGTCCAAAATGCATACCGGATGCACTTGGAAAGCATCTTCTTTCTCCACCTGAATCACATTCCAATCAATTACATGATTAGCATCATGTATATATTTATTTAGCAATGATACATGGAATACATTATGAATATACATAGATGCAGGCAATGAAATCATATAAGCTACTGGAGCAATCCTCTCTAGGATCTCAAACGACCCACAATAGCGAGATCCCAACTTTGAACAATTTCCCAACTTCAGGTAACTTATGTTTTCCTTCACTTTCAAGAATACATGGTCCCCAACCTTAAATTATCTATGATTTATGCCCTTATCATCGTAGCTTTTCTTCCTGTCTTGGGAAGCCTTTAAATTTTGTTTTATTTTCAACATTTGCTCCTCCATTTCCCTAAGAAAATCTGGCCCAATCACTGCTCTATCTACTGGTTCATCCCAACTTACCAGTGTGTTTCACTTTCTACCATAAAGTGCCTTAAATGGGCTCATCTTTAGAGATGTTTGGTACCCATTGTTATAAGAAAACTCTACTAAGTGTAGGTAGTCTTCCCATTTTGATGGTTTATCCATCCCATACATCCTCAACATATCCTCAATCACTTGATTCACCCTCTTTGTTTGTCCATCTGATTCTGGATGATAAGTTGTACTAAAATTCAAATTTGTTCCAAATCCATTAAATAATCCTTTCCTAAAATTTGATGTAAATTTTGGATCTCTGTCAAACACAATTTTCTTCGATATACCATGTAATTGATCAATTTCCCTCATATAAACATAAAAAATGTTGGATTTCTTATGAGTGGGATTAATTGGAATAAAAAGGGCAGCTTTAGTAAGCTTATCCACCACTACCATGATAGAATCATGTTGCTTGTTTGTTTTGGGTAGTTTGGTGATGAAATCACAACTTCCCATTTCCACTCAGGAATGGGTAATGGATGTAGCAAACCAGTTGGGTGTCTATGCTAATCCTTTACCTCTTGACATTCCAAACATTTGGCAATAAAATCAACAACTTCTTTCTTCGTGCCTGGCCAATAATATTGGCTTTTGACAGCTGCAATAGTTTTCTGATAAATTGGGTGCCCAGCATAAGGTACATTATGCATTTCTCTCAATATCATATTTTTCAATTCCTGGGAATTTGGTACATAAATTTTTCCCCTGTACATGAGAATTTCATCATTATCTAGCTTGTATTCTTCAATTTTTTGTTGCAAATTACCTTGCTGTAATTTTGCCACTAATTCCTTGAACTGCAAATCTAATTTTGCAGCCTCTAAAATTCTATGTGTCAAATATGATTGGTACATGCTAATGGTTGTAGCATAAAATTCATGCACTCTTCTATTGAGTGCATCAGGCACTTTTTTCTCTTTCCCCTTGATATTCTTTATATCAAAGTCATATTCACTGAGAAATTCTAACCATCTGCTTTGCCTAGCATTTAGAGTTGGCTGATGAAATAAATATTTTAGACCATTATGGTCTATACTCACCTCAAACCTTTTCCCCATGAGGTAGTGTCTTCATTTCCTCAAGGTGTGCACTATGTATTCCAACTCCAAATCATAAGTTGCATAGTGTGTTTCGTGCTCCTTCAACTTCCTTGGTTCATAACATACAACAAATCCATTTTGACTAAGTACTCCACCAAGTCCTTGTTTACATGCATCTGTGAATACAATGAAGTCTTCATTTGGGTCTGAAATCCTTAGTATTGGATAAATTTTTAATAATTGTTTCAAGTGTTGGAAACTCTTTTCACAATCCAATGTCCACTGAAACTTCACACCCTTCTTTTGCAAGGAAGTGATTGGGTGTGCAGTCTTTGAGAATCCTTCAATAAATATCCTATAGTATCCTAAAAGGCCCATGAATGATCTAACCTCTGTCACATTCTTTGGCACTAACCATTCTCTAATGGATTCTATCTTCTCAGGATCCATTGTTATCCCATACTCTGAAATTGTATGTCCCAAATAATGAATTTCCTTCTGATAAAATGAGCACTTGCTCAATTTGGCATACAACTGATGCTCCCTTAATACTTGTAATACCATACTCAAGTGTTTTTCATGTTCTTCCTCTAATTTAGAATATATAATAATTTCATCCAAAATAACAATGACAAACTTGTCTAAATATTCTCAGAAAACACCAGTCATTAAGCACATGAAAACAGATGGTGCATTTGACAGCCCAAATGGCACCACTATGAACTCATAATGACCATACCTTGTCTTGAAGGCGGTCTTCTTGATATATTATTCTTTAATCCTTACCTGATGGTATCCTGACCTAATATCTATCTTTGAAAATATCTTTTCATCCTTCAATTGATCAAAGAGATCATCAATCCTTGGCAGATGATACATGTTCTTTACAGTCACTTTATTCAACTGTCTGAAATCAATGCACAATCTTAATGTTCCATATTTCTTCTTCATGAACAAGACTAGGGCACCCCATGGTGACACACTTGTGCATATATACCCCTTCTTCAGAGGTTCTTCAAGTTGCATTTGCAACTCCTTCAGCTCTGGTGTACTCATTATGTAAGGAGTCTTTGATACTGGAGCTTCTCCAGGCATTAAATTTATAGAGAAATCAATATCTCTCTTTGGGGGTAGTCTTGGTACCTCCTTGAACACATCTTCAAAATATTCCAAGACTGCATAATCTTCCAAATTTAGCACCTTATCTTTAGGTGTCTCTTCCATATGAGATACAAATATTTGACACCCTTTTATGTAACATTTCTTCAACTGCAATGCTGAAATTTATCTGATGGTTACTACCCTAGAAATTCCCTGCACTTTCCTTAGGTTCCCTTCCTCATCCAAGCAAGTGAATTCCTTGTTATGACAATTTAGGATAGCATGATGTTGGTCCAACCAATCCATCCTAATTATACAGTCATAGGAACCTAAAGGCAAGATATTCAAATATATCCTGGTGTTCAGTCCATTCATGTCCATAAGACATGATTTAACCATTTGATTAACTTTTCTTTAGGCTATGGTAGCCAGTTGCACCAACCAAGATTTTTCATGCTTGCTTCCTGGAAAATCAAAACTTTCCACCATCTGAGGATCTATATAACTATGAATAGCTCTTGAATCAATTAAAATAGCAATGGTTTGGTTGTTGATCATACCTTCCACTTCAATCATATGTGATTGATACTCTCCTTGCTTCTTGTCCATGGCTGCATAGATCCTTGGTACATTTATTCCCATGTCCTCCATTGTTTCAACTTGTTGTACATTGTGAACAGTCCTCACTTTTTCACATATGTGAGGACAATCTCTTAGCATTTGATCTCCTTTACAACCCCAACATTGAATAGGTGGTTTCCTTGGACATTAACCCCATGTCTCAATCGTTCTGGGTTCTCTAGAAGTTATCTATACTTGAGGATTATTTCTGAAGAATGGTGGCTTATTCCCCTTCTTCCTCTGATCCATCTGAATTTATTTTTGTCTTCCCAAGCTTTTTGGAAAGTTGGCCTTTCTTTTTACTGATCATATAGGCATTTAGCTCGCCTTATGGTCTCCTCCAATGTCTTGGGATCATCATACTGTATTTTGTCACTAATGAATGATGGAAATCCACTCAAATACCTGTGAATCTTAACTGTCTCATCCTTGATTAAAGAAACATACTTCAACAGTTCTAAAAACCTTCTCATATTCATCTATGGTGATACTGCCAAGCTTGAGTTCAAAGAAATATTTCATTTTCTTCTCATGGTATCTCTTAGTCACGTATTTATTTTCAAAATACTTCTTGAATTCCCTCCAAGTAACATTTTTCTCTTTAATGTACTACACCTGCACAAGATGATCCCACCACAAGGATGCCTTTCCCTTGAGTTGAAAGATGGAAATTATTCCTTCTACATGAGATGAATAATTATGCAATTGAAAATACTTTCTCATGCCCAACATCCATGTCTCTACATCTTCATCCTTCTTATTCTCACCATCAAATGTAGGAGGTTTGATTTTGTTCATTTCTCCTCGTAGGTCATACACCCCATACCTATTATGATTTCTAAAAGGGGATGGACTTGACTTGTTGTGTGCCCTCTTATTGGAATGCCTCAGGGAGTGATGGTGATGTCTTCTAACACTTCTTGTTCTTCATTTCTCATCAGGAGACCTGTGACATCCTGATTTTCTTGAGCCACTCTCCTTATCCAATTTATTTTATATTATGTTCAAGATTTTCATTAAATTCATGTTGAAGTCCTCTTTTTGCTCCTTGTCTCTCATAAGCCTTTAATTATCATCTTTATGGATTTGGACATCCTTCTATAAATTTTTAATGGTCTCTACCATATTCATGTTTTCATCCCTTCATTCTCCATGGCCATTGGAGTTTGTTCCTTCAATGCCCAAATGGAAATCCATACCCCTGATCTCATATTCCTATTTGTAAGTCCCATGTGCATCATATGTTCCTCTGGACTCTATGTTTATCCTGATCTGATCTAGTTTTTGTTAACTCTGCAAAATATGTAGCCAACAAAACTTTGTCAGACTAACTGACTCAACAATTTCACGAAAAATATGAACCATTCTGGTTCAATAATATATCATAATTATTTATTCTGATATCCTAAAAAATTGAATGCCCATATCAATTTTTTGGGTGAATATTTATATTCTACTCCCCAATACCTTTCCAACGCCTGCTCCCATGCTCAATTCTGAGTCTTAAGTAGAAAGTTATGGTTATTTGAAAATTGCCCATTAATGTTTTTGTTCACACTTCAACTTGATGCAACTTTGCGCTATAATTATGCATTTTTGCACCTACTCCATCGGATTTTTCATAGGATCTCAATTGGGTTTATTCATATACATATTTTGGACAGTCTTTCCAAGTTTCACTTCTTTCTGGGTTATGGGATGCTAGTTACAGCCTGCTGAAGTTCTAGGCCAATTTATGTTTTTGGTCTGGAATGCTATAGGTACCTTATTTTCCATCTTAAACATTTTTAATATGCCCATAAATTTAATTCAACTCTAGTAATATATTATATGGTTCAATATATTTTGATTGAATTCTCATGCACCTCAATCTGATTTCGGAGCAGAAAGTTATGGCTCTTCGAAGTTAGTTGGGTCTTAAAATTTACCCTCCACTGTTTGTACTATAACTTTCTCATAAAAGATCCATTTGACAAATGGTTTACACCATTAGAAATATCTCTCTGGGCTCTTTTATTTGAGATGAAGAGAAAGAGTGTACCTTTTTATACTTTGTTCTCATAGTTTTTGAGTACCTAAAAACATTGTTAAATGCCTCAAAAACCCGCTGCAAAAAGATGGCGTTCAAAGAGTATAAAATGTCGAGGAAATTCGTTGGTTTTATGTTATTTTTCACCATCCAAACGAATTTGTGTGCACAAATTTCAACGTGTACACCCATATTTAGCATTTGCAGCAACACCATAAGGTAATTCATGCTCTGCGCACCTATAACCATTGTGCATCACTTCTATGGCGCACCAATAACTGGTGCACACTACTTTTGTGTCGCACACCAATATCCACCGTGCACAGTTTTGGTTCTTGCACTAATATCTGTTGCACACATTTTTTTGTGTCGTGCACCATTTTTTTTTCGTGCACTAATATTCCACATACATTTCACTCTACGCGTTGCACCATGCCAAAATTTAGTACACCCCCACTGCGCACCAATACTTTGCGCACACCATTAACTAAATTGTTGCGCGACAACATATACCCACATTGCACGCGCACCAAAAACATTCCTTCGTGCTCTGCAAATACTGTGCACACCACGCATTCCATTATTATGCGTGTTCACATCGCGTGCACCTTATTATGTGTATGCACACAACATGCCAGTATTACACATGCGTCACTCAATCTACATCGTGCAATGTTAAATTTAGCGCGCACACCCGCATGCCAATATTTTTCCGTGCAATGCCAACTTTTAGCATGTGCACCCGCTCACCAATATGTTTTAGTGCAGCACCAAATTTTAGCGCATGCACCCGCACACCAATATTTTTCTGCACAACACCAAATTTTAGTGCGTGCAGCCACACACCAATATTTTTTCATGCATTGCCAAATTTTAGCGTGCACACCCACACACCAATATTTTTCCATGCAGCGCCAAGTTTTAGCACGCACACCCACACACCAATATTTTTCTACATATCACAATATTTTCACTGTGCATCATGCATTTTTAGTGTGCACATTCATTTTTAAGCGCATAAATTCCTCATGAATTCCGCTGCACAAATTGGGGCTTTTCCTTAATGTTTTCCCAATTTTTACCATAGACATTCTGCAACTATGAAATTTATTCAATTTCACCTCGATAACATCAATTCAACCTTTGTAACAATAAATATTTGTGCTTTGACATTTTTGGAATGAATGTTTCCCAAACTCAATTCACGAATTGAGAATTTTAATCACTAATCTCGCTCCATCTGTCATGGCTTCACTGTAACTTCAAATTCGACCAATTCTAGGTCTGAATTTGCTAGACTAGATATTAAATAAAGAATATCTCATCGCATGACCAAATTTCTTAATTTTCCCATGAATTTGACAACAGAATTTGGGGCTTTTCCCAATTCCGTGCAATTGTTGTTACTTTTTACCATGGACGCTCTGCAACTTGAAATTTGGCCACTTTGAAATCAATCCTCTGTGAAATTTCGCTTCAACTCAACTTTCTTGGCCCATCTAGGCTCAATGTTGAAAACTGAATCTCTGATACCATATTGTAACATCCCCAGCCACCCAGGTCGAGCCATGCTACTCCAGAAAATGCTTTCATTCTGTGCTCAATATACTGTAACATACCCAACATCCAACTGAGTTATGCCACATCAATTTTTCGAACTGCATGCAATTAAAACATATACACACAGAACCCTTGCAGAACTTTATATATAAAACATAAACAGACAAATGCATTATGTAAATGCACGGATTCATACTGAAATAATAGTAAACATATACATGCATCATATACAGACAATACCCATAAATATAAAGACAATTATAAACCACGCATACGATAAACCCATAAAAATAAACACGTAAATAATAATGCAACATGTAATTTATCACACAATTGACACTTATGTTGGTAAGAATGTCACCAATTATGTGTAGACCTTCCATGAACCTCCTAGCCTTAGACCACACTACTCATGACTCTCATCAGTGGGTCATCCATGAGCTGGAACTAAACTCCACCCGAGTAAAAGGATTCCTAACCAGGATGATGTATCATAGACTATAGGAAAGACTCCATCACAGGTGCCAACTCAAACTAACAGCCTATAGTCCCTCATTCCCCACATGCCTGTCCCACCCCAAGAAGTGTTCCCGTCTCTGCTCAACAATCCTTTGGTTGCCCCACTTCCTTTTCTGGCTTCAGCAACAGGCCGGATAGGAATTCTTAGAGCCTTGTAGCTGCAATTTAACACCTTCGGAAATCAATTCCCAACAATTCTCTCACCTTGAGAGATTTCTCATGGGCTTGAAAACCTACCTCTTCAATATCCCACGGGCCTAGCAACCCGCCTCTTCAATATCCCACGAGCCTAACAACCCGCTTTGTTGGATATAGTGTCATTAATGTGTTTTCATTGATGCCAAACAATTTAATAGTATGCAGAGTTCCTGACAAATAAATATATGCATTATAACAGTTAGCAGAAAATGTCAGACAATATGCAAAGATCAAAGATCAGAAGGAAAAGTGCATTGAAAGTATGCAAAGAATGAAGCTCATAAGAAATTACTATTGGAGGATTGGTCAACGATCAGATAAAGTTGTGATCATCAGATTACAAGAGAAGGATTGTTGGAGGACTAGTCAATGATCAGATCAAATCGGGACCATTGGTATGCAAGAGTTAGATCAACGACATGGATAGATTGCGGAGATCGAAAGGAGAATTAAACAATGTGTTATTTCCAATCCCGCAATTATTCTAGACTGTCGATCATCACCCAACAATAGATCTACGGTTGGCATTAGCTCCACTACTAATGATCATTTTCCATTGCGGAACTCGACGATAGTTTTAAACACCGTGCTAGTTGAGGACCTTGCAATCATCCTTGATCATTAATATGCTTCGAGACCATTCTCGACCAATGGATCAAGTCGAGTGGAAGGATAGGATAAGAAAGGAAAAAGGGTTGAGATCACGAATACCCAAATTCTCGATAGTATTTGGATAAAGTTAAGTGGAAGGATAGGATAAGTGAAGTAACGAAGCTAATGTGAACCATCCGATATGAAGAACACTTCAGGAGGTATCAGGATCTTCAGATCATATTTAGTGGAAGGAAAGAGTAAGCCATGAATGTCCTGAAATAAATGTAAGTCATCTAATTTTGAGGAATCACTTCAGAAGATATCATGACCATCGTATCGATGGAAGTAGAAGAACAGCATAAGCAAGGCCAAAGGCCCAAAATCATGAATAGTCGAATTCCCAACAACCGTTTGATCGTGTTAATCCTTTTCAGGTTAAATAATGACCATTGGATGAATTCAAGTTACTCAAGGTCAGGATGATGGTCAACTTTGGTGTTGACCACTTCAGCGAAATGGATTTGAGAACATGTAAAATCACCTGGATGCCAAAGTTATGAAGTCACGAGGTTAAGACACATAGCACTCACATTGAGAGCCCACGTCATCAACAGTGACATCAGCAAGGAAATGTGGCACAATCAGATGATGACAAGTGTCAAAGTGAAATTGGCATTTCAGGTACATGTAGATCATGAATCTGAGTGACACATGGCAGCCACTCAGCCTATGCCACATCATCAAGTGACGTCAACAAGTTACGTCACTCCGGGAATTTTACTTCAAGAGTTTCACCACTAGAAAATGACCTAAGTCCCGAAGTCCCGAAGTGGACATGAGTCGTCCTATTTGAAAAACACATCAGGAGCGTTCTTGACCGTTGATCGAGTACAATGGAAGGATAGTGTAAGTGGAAGTATTAATTGAGAGAAAGCGGTCTCCACCGTTTTATGACTTATTCATCTAGTGATCACTCCGGAGGAAAATGGAGCAACGATTATCCAAACCCTCGAAGTCTCAAAGGACGAAGTCATGAAGTGAACATGAGTCATCTGATTTGAAGAACACTTTTGGAGCATTCTCAATCGTTGAATATTATGGACACATGTCTGTTATTCGGGAGATTTTTAAATAGGTTGGAAGTCGCGAAGGTTGAAGTCCCGAATTCCCAAAGTTTTGACAACCATCCATCGCATCGGGAGATTAAAATGTGACCATTGATTTTGATAAGTGATCAAGCACTTTCTTGGCCTAGCGCCTAGTCACCGTCTGCGGTCATATGGAATAAGAGAAATAAAGGTAAAAGATAATACATCGCTTAAGTTGATAAGCCTGTGGTTTTGCGTTGTCGGTCATATGTAAAATGGTTTGAAGGAAGTGCCTGTGTAGAACTTGGTTTCTGCAATAATTGAAGAGATTTGGGATCAAGTTAAAAAATGAAATTGATCCATATCTATGATCAATTTATGAAAATCCTTCACAGTAAGATTTGAATAATAACAGAAATTATGGTTAAGTTAAATGAAGAGGTGTGATGGTCCAAACAAAAGGACACAATGTGTTACACCATTTTTAAGATTATATAAATGAGAAAGAGTGGTGAGAAGAAGGTGTCTCTGGAGTGAAGATAAAAAGATTAAAACTGAAGCAGAGTTCAAGAAGAAGAATTGTTGGTTCTAATGGGCTTGTCAATGTCTTATTGAATATCAAGAATAGAAGAAGACAAAGAAGCAGTTATGAAATCTAGTATTTGATATAGAATACCTTTATTGGACTGAACCAGATTCATTGAATATTAAATGACAAAATCCAGAGAGCAAGAGATGAAGTTTGACTGCAGATAACCAAAAGACCATACAAGCAGAGGTTGTAGCAGACAAGTAGAAAGTACAACAGTTAATGATTCTAAGAAGACTTGAATAATTGATAGTATCTTTGTGTGTTTATGAACACCTTGAA
>WSFP011438925.1:0-20808 GCA_009831015.1 Picea engelmannii
CTCCAAAAACTCGAGGAAAAAGGGGTCATTCGATAGATGGGGAAACTTAATCGATAGTGGACCTTATGTGTGCCTTAAGACTGAAAATTTTAAAAGTGTTCCAACATAGGCTCCATCTGGGGATCACGCCTCCTAAGTGCCTCTATTGGGTTAATGGAGTCATCATTGGGTTTCCGGGAAAAACTTTTGAAAAATCATACAAAAATAAATTAGACTTCAGCCTTGTCTCAGAAAACTTTCAAAAACTTAATCATTCACCGATCTCGAGTTTAGGCTATCAATAATTGATCTTTTTCTGAAATTGATTTAGGATTTGTTTAAGATAATCAAAACAACCATAACTGATCTATTAGACTCTGGCCAATTTTTTTCGCATCAAGGCAAAGCAAATTTAACGATTTAGTTTTGGGAGTCCCTTGTTGGTTTACAATGTAAATCTTTTCGAAAAGAGAACTAGTTACCAGAGTACATTATACACATGTATACCAACCTTGTAGATATCATAGACATTGCTTCAATACCAACGAGCCTTCTCAGTACCCTGGTGAATTTATCTACATTTCCCATTGAATTTCCTTTCACCACTTCAATTTTAACTTTGTTGAGATGAGGGCAATCATTTAAACGAATTTCCTTTCATCATCTCTTTTGGAAAAGATGGGGGCAATCGAATTTCAAATTTCCTTTCACCATCTATCTTATATTTTATATTTCTGAAGTGGGGGAAATCAATTTGTATGTATCATATAGGGGATGGTATCCGTTTATAATTTAACAACGAAGGTATGTCAACTCACTTTGATTTACTCCAGACTAATCCTCTCTCGACCTTTAAAACACCTTATCCTATAGGGAATTTCTCACGGGGATTTTTTATTTTCCAGGGATTTTCCTTGAGCGAAACTAATCAGTTTAAATCTGCTAGAAGGGATAAAGTAGTCAGGATTAGCCTAGACATACTTTCTTTCAGTTAAAATTAGAGGAAACATAAATATGTTCGCCCACTCTCGTTTTGAAGGTCTAGTTTTTCAGGCTTCCCGAGTCAAGGAAAAATCTATCTTACTGTGAAGATTTAAGATCGGGTAGTGAAAATAAGGATAGAATAAAAAATTTCGGACATGCTAGAAGGAAACAAAACGAAGAGTCAAAGGTTTTGAAAGGGATCTCATTTCCACTCCAACCTACTTCTTGATTATTGAGCTTCTTTTATTCTTATTTTCTTTTCCTTTTACCTTCGTATTATTTTCATTCGATTCGGAAAATTTAGAATCTTGGATTTTTCTAATCTTTGATTAGGAGACCATTTTTACATGAGTACAACCGTATTAAGGTTTTATAAGATTTCTTTTAACATTCTTGTTTGAACAAAAATAAGCATAGAATTTCATACCTTGGATTTCATTTGTATTTTCAACAAAAACCATTATTAATTTATCACCTGTTTTGCGAGAAAGCCAACCATTCTAAAAAGTGAGTGTCAGTTTCTGATACATCTTTATTTCTCGACTATTGATAAGTATTTTGCCTGAAAATAAACATGAGAAATGTAAGAACTTTTGTAGAAAATGAAACGATATGTGTTACTTGTTTTTGTATTTCCGTTTTTTATGAAAACAACAAAACTGGTCTTATTTACAATAAAAGTAAAAACTTACCAAAGAAACGAAAAACTACAAATCAAAACATGAAAATCAAACCAGTATGTACAATGGGAATTTGGAATCTGATTATTGCATGAAGTGTTTTAGGTAACGTCCATTGACAGGGGCGTTAAGGATTTTCCCATCAAGGTTTTCTAATAAGAATGAATTGTTTCCCTTGGAAGCCACGATCCTAAAAGGTCCAAACCATATGTGATCAAACTTATCGTGCTTTCCTGCATCTTATTTTCTAGAATCCCACTTCAAAACTAGGTCACCAGGGAGAAATTCCCTATCTTTATTTTTTTTTATCAAACATGGATTTCATATTATCTTGATATCTCTGAAGTTTCTCATCCACCTCAACCCTATTTTGTTGGACTTCAATTAAATGGTTTATTCTTCTGGTAACATCATTCGGATCTTCCTTCACATCTTGCTAAAGCTTCATCACGGGAAGAACGAGATTTATGGGGAGGACCACGTCAGTACCGTACACCATTTGGAAAGGAGACATTCTGATTGATTTCTTAGTGCCGATTCGACTTGCCCACAAAGCGTATTTGAAATGAACATGTCAGGTTTTCTTATTTTTAGTCAACACCTTTTTGATTATGGTGATTAAGTTCTTATTCGATGATTTGGCTAATCTGTTTCCCTGAGGATAGTAGGTTGTGGAATGTCCTATTACAATGTTGTACTTTTGACAAAAAATAACCATCTCCATGCATTTGAAGGCTTGGGCATTATCCGTAACTATATTTCGAGGACATCTGAATCTTGATAAAATGTTTTCTTCTAAGAAATTGATCACCACTGAATCTATAGCATTTCGTGTCAGAATGGCCTCTACCCATTTAGTGAAATAGTTTGTGGCAGTTAAAATCCATTTATGTTGTGCACTATATTGTGGATGGATTTCTCCGATAAAATCCATACCCCATTGTTGAAATGGAGCTTCTATTTTGACTGGAATCAAGGGTAGTGTGGGAAGCTTTTGCTTACTTGAGAATAGTTGACAAGAGTTATAGGCTTTGACTTTAGAATTCATGTCAGTAAATAATTTCGGCCAATAGCATCCAAATATCAGGATTTTATAGGTCGTTTCCCTCCAGGCGTGGCGTTCTCCACACACCCCTTCATGAAACTCATTTATAACATTCTCCATTTCAGATTCTATCAGACATCTTAGTAAAAATCCTAGGGGATCCTTCCAATACAGTTGGTTGTCGATGATGCAATATTTTACCACATGCAACTTCAATGTTCTTGCCTTAGAAGGAGTCATATCACTTGGGCACTGAAGAGTTAGGAGGTATGAAACTATGTCGCTATACCAAGCAGAGGAGGATATTTTTTCTTGAATCTGAGTTGCAGGTGTTTTATCATCAAATTCTTCTATATCTGGAAGGTCTCCATAATATTGTAGATGATTTATTCCAAGTGATATGAAATTTGATTCGACTAATAGCTTAGCCATGCCTTGACCTTTGATGAGTTTAGTTGGTTTTACCTCAAGATTGAATTCCTGAATCTTGGCTAGCCATCAACCCCTCCTTCCGTCACTATCTGGTTGAACCAATATATCTTTAACAGAGATGGTTGGTACGTAGGAAATTATTTTGGAATGCAACACGTAAGTCCTGAAATATTTGAGGGCCTTCACCATAGCGTATGCCCATTTTTCTAGTATATCATATTTCAACTACGCGTCTCTGAGGATTTTACTAAAAAATTATATTGGCTGCTCGAAACCTTCATCGTTCTTCTGTAAGAGCATGACTGCGATAATATGTTTGGATGCAAATGAAAAGATTAGGAACTCTTTCATGTAGTCTGGATTGGCCAGTACTGGTGCTTCCCCTATTACTTTCTTGATGCATTTGAAGGATGCTTCAGATTCGATTGTCTGTTTGACCTCACTGTCTTTTTTCAGGATATCTGTAATCAATTTAACAATTTCAATGAAATTTGGAATGAATCTTCTTAAAAAATTTATTTTTCCTAAAAAAGAATGGATTTCCTTTATGTTTCTAGGAATGTTGATTGTATCTATAGCTTCAACCCTTTTCGGATCGATTTTGATTCCTTCTCTAGATACTATGTGGCCTAAGAGTTTACCTTCTTGCATTGCAAAATGGGATTTCTTAGGGTTGAGTGACAAACCAAATTTTCTGCATTTATCGAATGTTTGTTTGAGGTGTACCAAGTGCTCTGTGTTTGAGTTAGAAAAAATAGTTAAATCATCGAGATAAATAATGAAAAACTTATCTCTCTCACCGACAAAGGCTATATCCACTTCTCGTTGGAAGGTGGCTTCTGCGTTGATCAGACCGAATGGCATTTTATCGTACATGAAAGTACCCCATGGAGTGGTAAACATGGTGTTTTATTTCTCATCTTCATGGACCACAATTCGATTGTAACTTGAAAATACATCAATCATAGAAATTTTATTAGCCCCGACCACTTTTTCCAAAACGTGATCCATTTTAGGGAGTGGATAATTGTCTTTAAGGGATGATCTATTTAGGTTCCTGGAATCCACACAGAGTCTGATTTCACCATTCTTCTTACTGACTGGAAATAAGTTGTCTACCCACTCAGAATACTTGTGTGGAACAATAATCTTTGCATCAAGGAGATTTTTTACCTCCCTTTCTATGCCAAGCAAGATTATAGGGTTTATCTATCTGAGTTTCTGTCTGAAAGGTTTGATGCCCTACTTTAAAGGGATTTTATGTTTGATGATAGTGGTATCATAAGTTTTTAGTTCGTCGTAATACCGGGTGGAGACATCTTTGTATTGTTTGAGCATCTTGACATATTTACTTTTCATCTTGGGTGGAAGGTATTTAGATATTTTGACTAGTTCAGGGGTTTCCTTAGTGCCTATATTACAATATTCAACCTCTTCGGGTTGAGGTTTCAAGGTAGAATTTAGGGGTATATCATCCTGATCAAATAATCTTTCTAAAGGGATCAGAACTTTAGGGATCTAATTATTTTTCAGCACCAAAATGCGGTGGTTAGCGATGTTATCCTAGAACTTCTGAGGATCTTCACCTTCCTGCATGATCCAAGTAGGGTCATTCTGATTTTCCTGGTCGATGTAAATTTCAGAAAATTCATCCACCATTTCGAGAAATTTCTTGATCTGGTCATCATCTTCAAAGACCTGCCGGTGTTGAACATTATTTGATATTGAAGGTCTGTGCCTCATTTCTATGTGATATTTTAGCTTTAGGATGGTAGGTGGCATAAAAGCAACAACTTCTTTTGCTAGAGAATTAGCCGGTTGATTTTATACTCTGGGAATGTGATGAATATTAAACGAGGAGAAACTATTTTCTATCAAATCCCAGGCTCAGTTTCTGTACGACCTTATCCTTGGATGTTTGGCTTGATAGTATTGCCTTATCAGTTTTACAATCAACTCTGCATCGCCCTAGACTATTACATTTTCAATTTTCAACTTTCGTCCAACCTCTATTCCTAAGACCAGAGCTTCATACTCACATACATTATTTGTATAATCAATGTCCCACTGTAATTTGTATGAGAAAGGAATAATGAATTCATCTCCAGGTGCCACAAGCAACACTCCAGCTCCTGCTCCTTCCTAAGAGGAAGCACCATCAAAAAACATTTTCCAAACTCCTGTACTATTTATGTTTTTGTTTGTGTTTTCTATTCTTTTGTTTTCTTCTTCTGTACAATTTTCTTCTGTACATTCATCGAAATTATGATCAATTGATAATATACAGTTTCCTAGATCCTAATCGGTGACATATAACAGGTAATTATTTGGGTTTTGTGGGTCACTTATAGTATATGCCAATATTGTCTCTCTGTATAGATGGGTGAACTGTCCACCAAAAATTGGGATTGTGGCATATGTCATGTCCAGTTGAAGTGATCCTCCGAGTTTGTTACCCCAAGTCTTGGATAACAACATGCCATACTTCATAGGGACATCAACAATGACTACATCCATAAGAATACTCTTTACATGAATCTATGCAAGATTAACCACCAAATCTTTAATCATATCGTGACATTTAACTTTTCTTGAATCAAAAGAATACAAATCTTGGTATGGTCTAGTAACCTCGAGACCTAGTTTTTCTATAACAACTTTGGGCATTAAGTTGTGGGAGGCTCTAGAATCCAACATACAGTTATGGAGTAGGTGATCATGCACAGTCAGCGTAATATAAAAAGGAGCGACATAATCTTTAGCATTTTCGATATGCAGACCAAACATTATAGTAGGTATATCATCTTCTAAATTAATAACATCCGCATGACTTTCAACATCCGAGAAATTTATCATCTTGGCAATTTGCTTTCTATACATCGAATTTTTTGCTAGTTCAACCAGAGGTACATGAATTTTGATTTTATTAATTTCGTTTTCCCGATTGAAACTTCCAATTTTCTTTTCGGCTTCTCTGGTTGGAATCTCTGTTTCTCTTTTTTCTGGCCTATTAGTCTGTGTTGCTTTTGTTTCAATTGCCTTTGTTTTGGCATCTTGCATTTCAACTATTTTTTTTTGGCAACTTAAGTTTCAGTGGATAGTTGAACTGCTTCATTCGTTTTAGTTTTCGACAAGATCTTCTTCACTGGAGCAGTTGTAGAATTTTGATCTCTAGGCCTTAGATTATATTTCTGTTGAAGCTCGACCATTATAGAGTCAACGATTCCTTGATAATTGGACTCTCCTAGATTATTTATACTTTCCTCATTTCCAAACAGTGGTTCTTGGTCTAAAGACCTTTCATAATCCTATCTGGTTAGGTGAGGTTCTTGGTCGTCATCACTGAGGTTGTTTATATCTTCATCTAACCCCTGATAGTCTTGCATATTATCATTTTGCATGAAGTTTTCTGTTTTAAAAGGGGCTTTGATTTTTTGGTCCTCGTTTTTCACTTGTCTCTGCTGGATCTGGGGGTTGGGATTCCATTTGAAATATATCCTAGCCAAAGGATCAGGATTAGATTGGTCTATTTCCATTCTATATATTTTGTTTGATAACTCTTTGATTAACTTAGCCATGTCATCCATTTTTTCCTCCATGGACCTCCTAGATCTGGAGGGTCCTGCTTGTTCCCTGAAGCATTTAGTTTCCTTGGTTCATGTCTTAAACTTAGCTTGTAGTTTACCCTATGCCATCATGTTCGACTCGATTTCGATGGCGTCATCCTGCATTCCTGTGAGGGTAGGATATCTCCTTTCCCTTAAAAGTAGGGCAAAGTCGAGCTTGAAATCCCCTGCGAAAGTTACTTTAGTTGCAGGTTGAGAGAGTTAACTTCTGCTGGAATCTTATGCTAGAGTTTGTTAAACCTCTGGGTGAATTCTAGGATTGACTCAAAATTATTTTTCCTCATAGCCCCAAATTACGTCAGATAGTACAAGTGATCTTTCTTTTCTCCCCACTTCCCTAAAAAACCGTTTTCTAGCACGTCATAAGACCCTACAGAACCTACCAGGCGCCCTCGAAACCAAATTATTACTTGTCCTTCAAAATTTTGTACTAAAAGTCTCGAGTAAACATCCTCATGCTCAATGTAGAGAATATCAACAAATTGGTCAAAAACGTTTATGTGCTCTGTGGCAGTTAAATCTCCTTCTCCCGTGAATTTCGGTAAGTTATTCATACAATTTTCTGGTAAATCATGGAGGACAAGGGGAAGGAGTAAAGGAGCATATCTAGCTGCCACTTTGGCAAAAATCATAGGGGGAAGAGGTGGTCCTTGACCGCCTCCTCCTCCAACACCACCTCCAGCTCCAGCACCACCTCTGGCGCCACCTCCACCAACAATAACCATTTGAAGTCGAGGGGATGAACTTCGAGATTTAAAGAGAGTGTTTTCGTAAAATTCTAGGGACTGAAGCAATGAATTTTCAAATTCCTCGAGATGTAGCGAAGGAAAAATTGGAAAATGATCATTATAAGACGCGAAGTCTAGAAGAGGAGGGAATAGGAAACATGGACTAGCTTCTTCAGAGTTACAATATGTATAGATAGGTGAACCAACAAGAGACAAATCAAGGTATAAAGTGCACTCCTCGAGATTTTAGAGAACAAAAAAATTTGTTTCGGGTGAGGATGGGGTAGATAGAAAAGTAACGATAGAAGGTATAGAAGAGGATCCTTTATTCAGACTGTTATGAGTATCGTATGGGTCAATCTCAATATTTATTGCGGTTTCTCTAGTTGAGGCCTCCACAGAAAGTGTTTGTTTAAAATTTTCTTGAGGAGTTAATCCTTCGACCGAAACCTTAGTATTGACTTGATTTATTTTGGGTTGGTACTTCTTACTTGAAGATGAAGTAGTAGACTTGAGGTATCCCTTGGGTTTTAACAACTTTTTGGGATTAGATGCATGCGTAGTCTGCTGATTATCTGGGTTCTTCCTGGTATTCTTTCGATCGAATGCCAGTTTATCTGTAGTGGATTTTCCAAGTGAAAGATAAAAATAGCCTTAATACAGTATTCAATATTTGTTCACTATCAAAGACAAAATGTTAGCTTGTCATTTCCCCAGGGAAAAATAACTTCGTTTCTCCATCCCCGACAATAGTGTTGTAGGAAAATCTCCCCGCGGACAGGTAGATTGCCTCTAAGAGCTTGACCCTAACTCTAGACAGAAAATGCTTAACGTGGACACTCACTTCCTTTCAAATCTATCTAAACTAACACATGAGAAGGAAGGATGACAGAAGTACCTCTTTATCGACGTTTGTCCCTGCACGCTCCTAGTTGCACTTCGATCCTTTGCTTCTCGCTGGATCCTGTGGACAAAACAAGATACGACCACTTCCTACTCTATTGATATTAGCTTGAAAACAGATCTATCAATTAATGATAAGTTCATGTGACATTATACACAAACTAGAAAGAAATAGGCCAAGCGTGTCATATTGATGAGAATAACTACAACAGTACTTACAATAGTAGATGCGAATGCGACAACTTCGTCGAGTCCTCTTCGTCTAACCCTTGCATGAAAGCTCCACAACTTGGATAACAACAACTTCACTGATCACTCTCCTTTGGCTGACTGTGTGTTTTATCCAAGATCATAAGTTCCATACCAGCAATTCTTCCCCCTTTCCATCATCATAGAGCCTGTTTATATAGGTTAAGAGGAGCTTAACCTCTTGATTTATCTTTAGAACAAGTTGGGAACTTCCTCCTCAGATCAGGGATATCTTGATGAAACCAATAATTTGGACACAACTACCTCCTAATATCGAAATATCCTCCCCTTATTCTCCTCAACGGGCCAACTACTTCCTCAGATTAGGCAACGCTCCCTTAGAAGGGGCATCCGAGCATTGTAGCGCTCCATGGTAAGCTTTGGGGGGGGGGAAACGCTCTCAAGATGAGCAACGCTCCTTCAGAGGGGGAAGGGGAGTGTTATAACGCTCCCCGAAGCCTTGTAGGGGAGCGCCAACACTCCTAGGGCTGATATAGGGGAGCGCTCCCTCTCAAAACCTCTGTTCCAGAGCTCTCTTAAGGTGTCAAGAGTTATTTGACTTCAGTAAACTAGTTCTCCTTCTTCAAATCAAGCACATGAGATGTTCTAAGTGTTTCCTTAGTGTCGTTAGCATGGACCAACTTGCGACACTTGCGAAAGTTGTAAGGAAGATGCGACACTTACGATAATTGAGAGGAACATGTGGCACTTATCCAACTGAGTAATTTTGACGTGTAACAGATTGCCCCCCAAAGTATGAAGTTAGAAGATGTCAACTAATAACTGAAATACTTTGTAGATGCCCAAGCAAGGGTATAGACTCGTAGAACCTGACAGAAGCTGCACACCAACATCCAACAAATATCATGACATATTTCAAAACCCAAGGCAGGCATACCTATGTTTGGGTGATCAAGACTTAGCAGGATATGGCCGCCATAAAATACACTGCGGATCCATAATTTTATTGATACAAAAGGTATAGCCACCGAAGATACAATGTGGATCTATAATATGATGAATCGAACTGATCGTACCCACGAAGAATACACAGTGGATCTACGAGATGACAAGACATAGCCACGACCAATACAAAGTGGATCTATGTTACAGTGTATGTGTTTTTTGTCCGACAATAATTCCTTTGCAGCCTGGGGAAAGCATATATCAAAGTGATCGCCCAACCCAGGGTCTTATTACCAATCCCAATATGGTACGAATCCAAGCATGCGAATAGATGTCTTGACGTCGAACATGGCATAAACCACTTGATTACCGGTCAATGGTGCGAACCGTTAACAAATGTGAGGGAGATCACCATTAATGTCAATGATTCCCAAGGTACCCTAGTACATTCTAGCGAATGTGAATAGATGATCTGAGGTCGAACATCCGTGGAATCATTCGATCAGGGGTCAATGATGTAAACCCACTGTCAAATGTGAGGAGGCCTGCCATTGAGGCATGCAGGTTCCAAAGTACTAACTAGTTTCTAAGTATGATTCCCGGATGATGTGTTGAAGTCGACAGGAATAGACTCGTCGAGGGATGGCCTTGATGTATCCCCCATCAATGACATGAAACAAACATGGAGATGTAATTGGCAGATCAAATGGACTGACACAGGTTTCGAGGCAAGATATTTGGGATGGATGACTCTCGAGGCGGATACTTCCCTTGAACACTGAGGCACAACAACAAAACGTGACATGGACCAAAACTATGCAGTGGGTATCGTGACTTGCATCGGGTGACCCAAAGGAGCGAAAGGAACTCAGAGGATTGGCTCAGTGCAGTGGTTCAGTGGATGATGATATGTGCAAATGACAAAGTGCCATGTTCAAGGGCGACTCTAAGAAGTGCTAGATGATGTTCTCAAGAGACTGCTTGGCTTGCTCCTTTCATTTTTTCCCCCCCATCCAGATAGATGAGTACCACTTTTTTATTTAATGAGCTCGAGGAGGATAACACATGCTCGATATAACTCACCTTCGGTAAGTTCCTCTTCCTTTGTTTAACGAACTAGAAGAAGTAAGGGTTCGGTCCCATATGGGCCTGTCAATGTGTGCTTTAACGAGTCCAATGACAGAAAACTCGAAGGTTTTTCGGGATTATAGAGTTTGGAAAAACACTTAAAAGAGAACTCTCTCAGTTCCTTTTTCGTACAGTAGTCCAACGAGACCGAAAAAGGGTTAAACTATTGCTCGAAAGACGCCCTTTCTGACCTTTTAACGAGTGTGAAAGGAAGCAATATCGCTCGACAATCTTTTCATATTTAGAGAGTCTGAAAAGGGTTTAAAGGAGAATCCAGGGGGGTTCCTTTTTCGTGTGTTCATATCCGTACAGGTCTGAAAAACAGATAAAATTTTACCCGGTTACGTTCTCATATTGTCGAGCTCGAGAACGAACTAAGACTATGCTCATAAGTGCGACAAGGTGAATAATCCATCAGGACTGCCAGGAAACCTGCGATGCCAGAACTACAAACCAGGGTTTAGTGAAGCCACTACATCATTAGAGAAACCCAAAAAAATGACCATACCTTATAAAAAATGAAAATTTATAAATAACAATTGATTGAAAATTCATTTACCATTTCATTTTGCAAGGATTTTTGGAGTAGTGGAGAATCTCATTTTGAAGCAGATCTTGCTTTTCTCGCTGCCGGAGCTACAGTTCACCGTTTTGCTCGCCGTTTGGACCAGGTAGGTGTCCATCTCTTGCTCTTTCAATTGCATGATTTCACATCCATTTTCATAGCATTATTTATTTTAAAACACGAAGCCCTAAGTTGCCCCAATTATAACCAAATCGGCCTCTTTTAAAAATTAATGGGAAAGGGGAATTCTTTTACAAAAAATGCTTTAAAGAAGGATGGTTAAGATGTCAACACCCTTGTGGTCAATTAGATAGGTTGTTTTTAGTAAAAGAATTCATAAAAAATCTTCCCAAATGCCCACACAGCCCCCAAAGTCGTTTTAAATTTTTAAAACGTTTTTATCATTGTTTGATAAATGTTAAATGTTTAGGAGAGGGCGTGGTGGTTAAAAAGAGTGAGTGGTTGCTTTTAGATGATGTGGGCATCTTATTTCATGTTTTAAATTGCTTTTGAAAATCGTCGAAATTGCCAAAACGTGGAAATAACGAATTTCTTGATTTTTTGGTTTTGTAGGTAACTTCGGCAATCACGATTGAATGAAAAGAGAGGGAACATGAGATGGATGACTTAGCCGCCTTACAGAGTCCTCGTACACGGGCCTCTTTGCAAGATTGTGGCTTGCTCAAGTTCTTCAAGTTACAAAAAATGAAAAGAGAGATTTTATTGCTCGAGCATATGATTGGCCTCTGGGACATTGCAGAACAAGGGTTCCGAATCGGCACACAACTTTTAACCATTGAGTTAGAAGACGTGTATTTTTTGACCAGCCTCTCGAAAAGAGGGGTCCCCATATCTTTCACTGGGCAGAGGGCGCTACCTGAACAAGTGTACGTGTATCTGGCACACCACTGCATCCCAGGAGCAAGGTTGGTAGGGGGCAGGATCCTTATCAAGGATATTCGATATTTTCCCCTCCGATCTATACTATTTGCTATCACCCGTGTGACAGGCAGCACTAATGCTCATCTGGAATCAAGATCGCAGGTGGCTTACGATGTTCAGTGTTTGGAACCAACACTGTTCAACTGGAGTGCAACGTTCCTTCGAAATGTGAAGGAGCAAATTTCACGGTGCAGGACTGGTCAGAAGCAGTTTGGCTATGGCTCGTTTTTGGTCTCATTTTTTCTAGAGCGCATCCCTCAGATGCAGCCTCATATAACATTGGAGGTACGACCAGTGGATGAACCTAGGATGGAGAGGTGGACTAGTCTATCTCCAAGGCTAGTGTCGGAGTCAGAGTTCCATTTCACTGGCGATTTCTTCACCTGGCTGAGACAGAAGTACCTCCGGATAGAGGACTTCCCTTATGATGATGTATATTTCCATGGGAGCATGGACTTGATTTTTCTCGTGGGGGAAGACTGGGATGAGTCAGGTAAGAGACTAAACCATACCTTGTCTAGTTTTTGTTTTTAAGTTTTTGATGTATATGTATTTTTTTGGGGTATGTAAAAGAGTTTTAACAGATGTATTGTTTCCAACATGCATACAAGGGAGCAGTGCGTCCGACTGATATACCGGCACCAGGACGTCGCAGAGGCATCCCGGTCGCAGCAGATCCGACAGTACCAGCAGCAGGTCTCCGGGAGGTTGAGAGAAACCTCCAAGGCCTTATGATGGGCATCCCTCCTCTGTGGAGGGGGGAAGTGCCTTTACATCTGCAACGACACACTGTAGGAGTACCAGAGAATATCAATTCTCTGTTGAGGCACGTAGTGCGCGCAGTAGTGTGTTACTCACAACACAATGTAGTGCGGGGAGACTAGAGTCTCTCTCGTGATCATGTTTTTGTATGCCTTGTAAGGCGACGTTGTATGGGTGGGAAGGCCCAATATTTTTCTCTTCTACATACTTTTTGATTTAATGCAAACATTTCAGTCACGCTATATATATATATATATACAGTTTCAAGTTTTTATGATTCCAATGATTTGTACATGATGATGTCTGTGATGTGTTTTAATTTACATGTAATGTACATTTTGCTTTCCTTAAATCTTATATGTGGGAAAGATACCGATCCATGATATAATTAGCTAATGAATTCGAAACACTATTAAGTTCTCTTGGAATGTGTCTATATTCAATGTAATCGAACATTCGTTCGAGACGGTGAACTTGCAAGTGTAGACGTAGCAGGATAGGACTAGGGATATCATAGATGCGGTTGAGTTGATAAACCACGAGTTGGGAGTCTAAGTAGATAATGATGCGAGAGATACCTATAGAGGAGGCTTGGGTTAACCGTCCAATGACAGTGTGATATTCTACCATATTGTTGGTTGCTGGTCCTAAACAGATACCTCTTGAAATCACCACCTCGTCAAACTGGTAAATAACCCATGCTGCCGAAGCAATGTTCCGAGTATGTTGGCTAGCGCCATCCGCGAACCCAAAAAAGATAGGAAAGGAAGACATCATCTGCGCATGAAAACACAGGCACAATCATGAGTGGCAATGGTAAAGAATCGAGCACGCGAAAGAAATAGACACACCAAACTAAATACAATAATGTACAAAGTACAAATGCTAGGTGATCTAGGCATATTACTTCTTAAGGTAAAGCCCGTTTCGGGGTTCTCTCAGGGAAATTCCATCATGATCAACTAATTCGTAGGCACCTTTATGTAGGACACATTTCACGATGTAGGGACTGTGCCACATGGGTTCTAACTTTCCTGTCCCCAATTTATCATGAGCTTAGTCGTAAACAAAGTCTCCTTCTGCGAAATTCTGAGGGTGGACAGATTTGTCATATTGACTTTTAATTCGTTTCTGATGTGCCTCATTGGCGAGAGCAGCATCGCGACGCATTTCGTCCAGTTTGGATAGATACAAGAATCATTCTTCTTCAGCAGAAGTATGGGGCAGGAGTTCTACTTTTAGTTTGAGTGATGGAATCTCACACTGGATTAGTAGGAAGGCTTCAATGCCATAGACCAACTGGAAAGGAGTAAATCCAGTTGAAGTTTTCACAGAGGTGCAATAGGCCCAGAGAGCGGAGAACAGTTGTAAATGCCATGATGTTTTGTTTTCCCCTACCATGCATTGAATCATGGTTTTTAGGACTTTGTTGATAGCCTCAACTTGTTCGTTCACCTGGGGGTAGTAAGGAGATGAGTTTTCATGGCGAAAACCCAATTTGACATGTAACTCGCTCATCATATGGTTTTTGAAGTGTGCACCATGGTCAGTGACAATGGCACGTGGTACACCAAAACGAGTTATGATGTGGTTGAAGAGGAAAAGAGTTGCAGTATGGCCATCATTCAGGAAGGTAGGCATAGCCTCAACCCATTTGGTGAAGTAGTCAACGATGACGATGATGTAACCGTGCCCCCTGGCTGATGTAGGCTTACACTGCATGAAATCAATGCCCCATTTGGAAAAGGGGTAGATGGCGATAATGGGATGCAGTGCCATAGGGTGGGTGCATGCCTTCTTGTTAAATATTTGGCAGGGTGGGCATTTTTTGACAGCCTCGATGCAATCTTTGAAAACCGAGGGCCAAAAATAGCCGGCATGTAGGATTTTTTGGGCTGTGGCCATCCCGAAAAGGTGACCGCCACAGGCGCCCAGGTGACAATCGTTCAAAACGCGTTCAACCTCCTCGTGAATTAGACATCGCCGAAGGATGGTGTCAATACCACGGTGAGAAAAAGTGTCGTTGAGAATGATATAACAACGAGAGTGATAACAAATGCGTCGATGCTCTTCGCGAGAGATGTTGGCTTGAAAACGTTGGGTTTGGAGGTACAGGAGAATGTCTCCGTACCAAGGATCATAGGTGCTGATGAGGAAGAGAGATTCGTCAGGGAGAGAATCTCTAGGTTCAATGTTTTCATCGGCACGAGGGAGAGCGCAGATGAGCTCGGCAAACACCAGGGATTTTTTGGCTTTAGCCTTCGTAAACTCGAGATCGAATTCTTGAAGAATAATAATCCATTTTGAATATTTGCCCCCAAGTACTTGACGTATCAAGACGTGATACATTGGGTTGGAGTCTGCGATTACCGTGGTGGTGCGTAATAAGATGTAGTGGTGAAACCTTTGGACAACGATGACAGCTGCCAGAGCCAGTTTCTCAACATGTGAATATCTGAGTTCAGGTCCAGATAAACTCTTGCTCAGATAATAAATCACATGTTCTTTGCCGTTGGGGTCTTCTTGAACTAACACCATTGCGATGGTAGAAGTGGAAGCGACCAAGTAAAGGATATAATCCTTTGTATATTCAGGGGGATGTAACAAAGGTGCATGGGTCAAAGCATGCTTGAGAGCGTCGAATGACCGTTGAGCAGTGTCATCCCAGATGAAAGGGATGTTATTTTGCAGTAACCGCATAAATCCTTTAGTGATCTCGGCATAATTGCAGATGAAACGACGAAGAAAGTTTGCTTTGCCTTGCAAAATTTGGAGTTGGGTTAAATTGGTAGGTGGAGGTAAGTCTAAGATGGCCTTGATCTTTAAGGGATCCACCCTGATCCCATCTTTGGAGACAATGAAACCAAGGAGTTGGATGGATTCGACAGCGAAGATGAATTTGTGTGGGTTCAGAGGAATACGGTAGAACCTACATCGCAGAAAAATCACGCGTAAATGATCAATGTGATCGGATCGATTTAGCGGATGTGCGGGAAAGTCGTCGAGATACGGTTCTGCTATATGTTTGATGTCATGAAAAGCGTACGACATGGATCGCTGGAAAGTGGCCCCAACGTTTTTAAGGCCAAAAGGTAGCTTTCGGTAGGCGAAAGTTCCCCAAGGGCAGATGAAGGCTATCTTGTGTTGATCTGTAGGCAAGATTTCAATCTGGTTATACCCAAAAAAACCATCCATGAAAGAGAAGATTACGCTCCCCACAAAATTATCGATGATTTGGTCGATGAAGGGCGTAGGGTAGTTGTCCTTGGGACAATCTTTGTTGAGATCTCGATAGTCAACGCAAACACAGATGGTCCCTTGTTTCTTAGAAACCGGAACAAGGTTGGAGACCCATTCGGTTAAAGGGACGGGATAAACGAAGCCAGATTTTAGAAGTTTTTCAACTTCTGCCTTTATAGCTGTGATTTTCTTGGGATGAACCGGGCGAAGCTTTTGTCGAACCAGTTTCACGTCAGGGTAGGTTTTGATTTCATGAATGACAATTGAAGGGTCGATCCCTGGCATTTCCTCGTAACTCCATGCGAAGACATCGTGGAATTCTTTGAATAAAGCGGTGTAAGAAACCACTTTGTCGGGTGTGCAATTAGCACCAAGGTTAATTTTTTCCACGACACCTTCTTTGATTGAAATGTCAATCGTGATCGTAGTAGAGATGTTACCCATGTTCCCCTCAGAGAGAGTATCTTGTGTTGGGATAGGAGATTGCGGAGCTTCAGTAACATCGGGAGGGAAGACAGATCGTATGTCTTGCTGGATTTCTTCCAAAGGTGGAAGAAAAGAGGATCGATGGTGGTTATCATCCCAGGGAAGATCGTTAATGCTAAGCATTTCCATGATGGATTCATCCGAAGGAAAAATATGGGAAATGTAATCAACAACAGATGATAGGGAATCCAACCATGAGGGCACCAAGTAAGTATCGGGTGCTAATGAATGTGACTTGTTGGAAGAGGGAGAGGAAGATTGAATAGTTACGTATGCGGCCTCAGCTGGGCAAAGTGACATAGTGTCACCAAGCACATCGAATTCCAAAGGACTAGGCACAACCCAAGGGTCAGATGATTCCAGGGATTGATAAGGCATAGTCGAGATCATATTGACAACGAAAATATGATGTGCAGTAGGTGGAAGTGGTGTAGGGAAAGTACCCATGAGGCTAGAATATTTCAATAAGCCAACACCAACACTTTCATACGTAACTAGGTGGTCTCCCAGAAAAGGAATGTTGTTGGTAGCAGGGATGCGAGCGTCGGGTGTACAGAAATCAAGCTGATCGACGGTAACAATTTTGCCTTGATGGGGGAATTGTACACATCGAAACACCGACGAGGCGACGACAGTCATGGCATAGAAGCAACTTCTTCCAAGTAGTAGGTTGTAATCGAGGGGAGCATCGACCACCTCGACGTCAACAGTAACAGTTTTGCCACCTAACTGAACGGCTAAGGATTGTAATAATCCGTGAGGATGAAAACCTCGTCCATCAAAGGAGCGTAACATGGTAGCGGATTTGTTAAGGGCTGGTGATTTAAAGCCTTTCCAACAGGATAGAGACATGACACAGGTGGAGGCTCCCTCATCCAAGATAGTCCGGTGGATTTGTTGATTGTGAACAACAACATCGATTTGGAAAGTTAGCTGGTGGGAGAGTCGCGGTTGATGATCGTCCAGATTAAACGTGATGTTGTTTGATGACTCAGGATTGAAAGCGCCGATGGCGGCTAAGAGTGTTCTACGTTGGCTGGGGAAGTGTTGTAGAACTTCCAAGGCAGATATGGCACACAGGGCTTGGGCCAAATCTTCTACAATGTTGTAATTTTGGGCAGCCTATGAATTAGGATTGAAGGTAGATTTTCGGATGGTGCTCTTAGGAGGGCATAAGATAGAGTCAAAAGAAGGTTTCTCAATCTGGAGTGGCCCAGATGGAGGATTGACGGAGGATGGCAATGGGTCTGATGGAGAACCGTTAGCAATCTTCGGTTTATCAGGTTTAACTGGCGTGTCATATGTCGCAGAGTGAGTGGTTAGATTAACTCCATTAAACATGTAAATGTGGGCACTTGTCGAGGCCTCATCATGGGGTGGGTTGGAACTGCCCCCCGGCATGGGGGTTTGCGCAACCAAAGATTGTTGCTGCGGAAAAGGCTGAGTGAGCACAGCGGGTTGTGAATTTCCCTTGAAAAGTTTGGCCACTTCATTGCGATGTGGGCAGTCTTGAGTGTAGTGATCGTTACCACAAACGAGACATGGGAATTTCGGTTTTTGTTGCGGTTGTTTTTCGGCAGCGGGGGCTTGTGGTTGGGTTTTGGGTTGTTCGTTGTTATTTTTCTTCTTTGGTTTGTTTCTCGCTTTCTTCTTGCCCCCAAGTTGTTGTGAAGGGGTTGACTGGACCGCATTCACATCAGAGACCTGAGTTTGAGGGGGGGTAGAAGAGGGTGCAGTCGAACTGGGAGCAGCCGTGGAGGTGGGCCGTTGGATCGTTCTAGTAGACTGGGTAGCAGATTGGGTTTTGACGGAGCCAATAACTCCATCCGCATGTGAAGCAATCGATGGTTTGGATGGATCGTTAGTGGCATGGGTAGCGTTCAGTATCAACTCATATAGAGTACCAGATTGCGAATAGACTAAGTATAAGTACTGAGCTCGTGCAATGGCTTCTTCCTCGGTGACGACACCACCCATGGAAAAATCACGAGCAATCTGGGGTAACAACGATTTTTTGAACCATTCTGCTAATAATTGGTCAGGAATGACCGCTTTGATTAGCCTTTGTCATCGTCTCCATTCATGGATATGATCAGAGATATGCACATAAGTTGTCTGACGAAGGGAGGTTAATAGTTCAGTACCCGTCTCGTATCGAATGGGTAGTTGGAAGTGCGTGAGGAAGGACATGGTGAGGGAGTTGAAATCATGAAAATATGTGTGTGGTAATTCAATATACCATTTCGCTGCGGAACCCGTAAGTGTTCGTTGGAAAAGACGCAAACGAATCGAATCGTCCATGAGGGAGTTGGATGAACACCACAAATGGAAAGTCATCACATGGTTGTCCGGGTCTTCTCCAGACTTTTCGTCAAATTTTGGGATGTTAGAAGGGAGTTTAGCTAGAATAGCTGGCCAAACCGGAGAATGATAAATAGGATCATTCGTTAACCGAGACAAGTCTGGAAGGTCCAGGGTAGCTAGAAAGGGTAGTTGTCGGTTAACCTGTGGGTAATGCTAGTGTGGTAGAGGGACACCAGTGGGGCCCATTACTGGGTTATGTGGATAATTATAACTCATGGGCCCTCTCATGTGAGGTTGGTTTTGACCAAGGTACACATGATTTGAGATGTTTTGAGAAGCATGTGTGAGCGGAGGATAACCGGATGGGTTTTGTGGGTTATAGGGTGGGTTTGGCATTTTTCCATAAGGGGGTTGTTGTGGAGTCTAAACATTTTGTCCCGTGGAGACATGTGGGTTTCCTTGAAAAGGGACGCTCCACGGATTGGGTGTGGCAGACACATTTTTTCCTTGTGGTTGATGGTAGACTCCGGATTGAGGCTGCTCCCCAGCATGAGGGTGCCCCCCGAATGAAATTTTTCCTCCAATGGGAGGATGCCCCCCAACATTAGGGTTCCCTCCGAATGGAATTTTTCCTCTGGTGGGAGGATGCCCCCCAATTTGAGGTAGAGTTCCTGGGATTTGAGAGCTAGACATAAATGATTGATTGGTACCGCCGAGCGGATTAGGACCACCAAGACCAGTCCCTCTGGGTTGTTGGATGGGTATATAACTTCCCGGTATAACTTGGGTAGTAGTTTGGGCAGTGGTGGCAGTGGAAGCATTCAGTGCCCTGAATCCAAAAGGGAGTGTAGGTCTTGGTGTTATGGGTGTGCCAATCGAAGCTTGATTGACTACCACGTTACCAGCGGGGATAGTCGGAATGTGTGGGGCCATTGTCGAATGGGCCGTCTGGAGGGGAATAATAGACCTTGGGCCAACGGACGGTGTGTTCGGACCAACGGGTGGCATGGCTATAAAAGCAGTGGTACCGGTGAAGTGATTTGGGAGTACAGTGTAGGAAAAAGGTGCATCGGCACCTTCCCCTGTTCCATAAATATATCGCACCAAGCGTGGTGGACTGCGAACAATGTTTGCGGTCCAAAAGGGGTCATTGGCTAAAGGGTTTTGAGAAGACCCAGCTGTCAGAAGGATTAATGACAACAAATTCTCCAGCAAAATTCAAGTGGAGGATCTGTCGTTCATATCCCTCCGGAATGCAGTAAGCTTCCGGAGATTCTGAAACAATTAGAAAATTCTCCAAAGGAATGGGAACTTCTTCCTGGGAAGTTGTAGTATTTTGAACCTCGCTCTGTTGAGGAGATTCCTCCGTGGAATGAGGGGGTAAAGGGGTGTTTCCTTCCATATTTTCTGGAGGAAGTCCCTGTAGCCTCCACGAGTGTCATGGAGGGTCGATGTTGGCGAAGAAGAGCCGACGAAAGAGATCTATGGCCAACTACCGAAAAGAAACAACACACGCTAAAAAATCTAAGAATCACAACCAAGCAAACATGACCTTCTTTTGATGACCGTACTAGTTGGTGATGAAATCCAAAATCGCGTGATCAAGTCCAGAAGGGGCGGGGATAGGGTGGAGCAGTTACAATGGAGACCTGCTTAACAGACTTATGCCTTGGTGCAAGCTTCCACACAGTAATTGTGGATTTACCCTCCAAGGAGCCCGCGTGAGTTTGACCAATGTCTGCTCCAGGTACAGTGAGACTTCCCATCACCATCACCTTGTGTAAGACCCTAAAGATTATGGCCACTAAGGTTACCAATTCGCAGTCAGCCCCTGGGTGGGAACAATCGA
>WSFP011438926.1:0-20807 GCA_009831015.1 Picea engelmannii
ATTTCTAAGTCTTGTTTCCAGATAATGAGATGAAGTCGACGAAACAAAACTCGTCACAGGAGGGCCTTGATGTATCCCCCATCAATGACATGAAATGAGTAACAGATTTTGAAGGTGAAACAGAGTGTGATGTAAATTGGATTGGACATGGGGAAGGACGACACAGAGAGAATGGACAATTGCAGATGGTTGACTCAATAAATGTTTCAAATGGACTTCTCTTGAACATATGAATGACATGACCAATGATTTGGCAGCATTGACTCAAAGATGACATAGGGTATGACCTTGTAGAAAATTGAATGAGAGACAAATGGATTTCCCAAACCGACTTCAAATATAATGAATAAGGGGTGTCATGTTCAAGAACGACACTTACTGCCAATCAATATGAAGATGAAACCATATCCCTTTCCCAAATTTTCCCCCACCATTTCTGGCGAGTACCTCTTTATTTTTACGCAAGCTTGAGGAGGATAACATATGCTTGTTGATATAAGCTTATCCTTCGGATAAGTCCTTCGGAGTATGTTTAATGAACCCTAGGAAGGAGTGGTTCGATTCCGTATGGGCTTGTCAATGTTTGTTTAACGAGTCCAAAGATAGAAAATTCGAAGGTTTTTCATGATTATAGAGTTTGGAAAAACACTTAAAAGAGAACTCTCTTAGTTCCTTTTTCATAAAATAGTTTGATGAGACCGAAAAAGAGATACATTATCGCTCACTAGATTCTTTCTTCAGATACTTTATCGAGCGTGAAAATAGCAAGGTCGCTCGGCTATCTTTTCATGTTTAGAGAGTCTGAAAAGAGCTTAAAGAGGACTCCAAGGGGGTTCCTTTTTTGTATAACCTTGTTGAGCCCGAAAAAGTGATAAAAGTATGCTCGATCGCATTCTCATGTATTTTCGAGCATGAGAACGGACAAAGATCACGCTCGAGGTTTTATACAAAAACCATAAAAAACAATCAAAACATGCGATGAAAAAGAAAAAATACATCCACATCTCTGTACATGAACATCGAAGTCGTTACGCCTACAAAAGTTACACTCAAAAGGGCATTAGGGATTAGGGTTTAATAAATAAATAATTATAAAAAAACAAATAACATGGTAAAAGTAAATATAAAGGAGTAAAACTATTTTTACCATATCATTTTCACTTTTCCACTATTTGAGCCCAAAAATCCCTATTTTACCCTCAAAATTCAGCGTCAGATTGGGGGAGTTACAAGAATCCATTCGAAAAGCCATCAGTGACAGTGAGGTAGGTTCTTTGTCATCTACTCTTTCATGGTTTTATTTTGCATTTTCATTGGTAAAAAACTCATTTTTGAGTTGATTTTGTGAGCCCTACTTGCGCTCAGTCATTCTCGCAGGTGGGCTACACGGGACCTGTGAGAATGAGTCATTCTCATAGGTGAGCCCACAACAGCCTGCAAGGTTCTTGCACTATGACTAAAGGGCACCTATGAGAACCACAAAGCATAATTTTTTTTTTTAAATTTACTCAATGAAAGAGAACCAATTCATGAATAGAGTTACTAATCCTCTTCTTATGCTTCTTATGCAAGTATTTGGACATCAAAATGGTTCTTGAATGGCATGAAAGGGAGCACAAATAAGAAAATTCCATTGCTGGAAATCAGCCACCCACTATTGCTTCTTTGAGAAATTGTGGCCTTCTGAAGTACTTTCGTATCTTGGGCATGAGGGCCCAAGTCAGGTTATTAGAGTACCTTGTGCGTATGTGGGATCCCAATCACCAAGTATTTCATGTAGGGGTCCACACATTGTCCTTAGATATTAAGGAAATTTACTTCTTGACTAGACTGTCATGGCGTGGGTACCATGTGAGCCTGACTGGTAGCAGAGGTGGTGGGATGCCCATGAGTGAGTATTGTTGCTTACACTGTGTTCCCGAGGCAGAGAGGAAGAAAGGGAAAGTAGCTATTTAGGGAGTGAGGGATTTGACCCTCCGCACTATTTTATTCACCATTACATGTATGGTTGGGAGCTCCTCTCCTCACATGGCACTCCAGAGTTACTTTCAGTATGCTATAGAGTGTACTGAACCTTGAGTTTTTAACTGGGCAGATGCAGTGCTTCGTAGCATGAAAAGGAAGTTGACCAAATGCAGATGATGCGACCTGAAGCAATTCAGGTACGGGTCTTTGTTAGTGTCCTTCTTTCTTGAGAGGATTCCATTACTGAGGCTGCAGGTGGAGTGGAATTTACTGACTTCCAGGGATCCAAGAATGTTGATATGGTGTCAGCTCATGGCCTGGCACGTAGTTGGACCAATTATCAAGTATGATGATACTTTCTTTAATTGGCTTCGACCACATATGTTGATGGTCGATGATTATGATTATGCTGATTTGGATTTCCGAGGAGATCCATAATTAGTCCTACCAGATGATGCTTAGTGGGGGGAACTTGGTAAGAAGTACACAATTTTTCTTTTTAAATGTTTTTGTGAATTTTATTATATTCAAATGTCTTTTGTTTTATATATGTTCGTCCAAAAACTGAATACAAAATTCATTTTTTGATGACACAGATGTGAGACATTACTGACCTCCTGGTACTTCTCCCATTCAGCGGCGAGGAGAGGTAGCACCAGTGCCACAATGGGACGCCGAGGATTATCAAGCAGTGGGATGAAACCTAGAGGGTTTGACAACAGATATTCCAGACATGCCTCTTGGAGAGGTTCCACGATGTCATTAGCATCACACAATAGGAGTGTCAGAGTCCATAGGCCGACTGATCCGTAGGGTTTCCCAGGAAGTCGTATATTACCATGAACGTCATCCATGGTGTCATTTTTTAGAATCTATAAGCTTCAGATTTTGACATTTTGGTCTTCGAACAAAACTTTTTGTAGAAAACTCTGTTGATCGTTATATATACAGACTACTTCTACCGATTTACCTTATATTGTGTGAAAATTGATGTGATTGATTTATAAATGATCCAAATGTCTGTCTAATACATAGTTATCAAATGCTTCTATTAATATATTTAGACATCTAGGAATATGTTGATATTCAATATAATCAAAATAACGTTCCAAGAGGTGAATTCGCAAATACATCCTAACAAAGTAGGACTTCGAATAGTATAGACATTACTTAACTATAATACTACAAGCTACAAATCGAGTCGCACAACCAAATGATGGATTCTTAACGAGATAGCATCAACCAATAATTCAATAACGATGCTATACTCTGCAATGTTGTTGGTCACACGGCCAAGAAACACACCTCGTAAGGAGACAAGTTCGTTTGTAGGGGCATAAATTGACCATGCAGCAGAAGCAAGGTTCTGAGTACTATGGCTAGCGTCATCAACGAAGCCAATATAGGGTAGCGAAGACTTCGACATCTGGAAATCAAACACAATGTCACATAAGAGCAGAGACCAGATAACGACAAAAGCAAGCTATAGTAACACACAAGAAGTATGATACAATAAAAATACAAATACTTGTGCACATATGATTTTATGCATAGTACTTCTTCAAGTACAACCCATTCCTGGGTTCACTCAAAGATATACCATCATAATCTACTAACTCGTAAGATCCTTTTTCCAAAACTCGTCGAACGATATAAGGACCTTGCCACATGGCTTCAAATTTTCCAGCTCCTAGCATATCTCAATCTTGTTCATAGAGGAGAACGAGATCTCCTTTAGAGAAAATGCGAGGCTTGACATGTTTGTCGTATTGGGCCTTAACACTCTTTTTCTGGGCTTTGATGACTAGGGTAGCATCGCGTCGAGTTTTGTCTAATCGCATAAGATACAATAGACGTTCTTCCTCAGCAAAAGTGTTTGGTAAGAGTTCAACATCTAGTTTTAAAGAGGGTATCTCGCATTCAATTGGGAGAATATCTCCCAAACCATAGACTAACTAGAAAGGTGTAAACCTAGTAGCGGACTTGATGGATGTTCGGTAAGCCCACAATGCCGAAAACAACATTGTGTACCAACTTGTTTTATGAATCCCTATCATTCGTCGGAGCATAGTTATGAGAACTTTGTTAATTGYTTCGACTTGGTCGTTGGCTTGRGGGTAATAAGGCATTGCGTTATCAYGGCGAAGACYCAACTTTTCAGTAAGTTCAGACATCATGAAGTTTCTAAAGTGGCTACCGTGATCAGTGATGATRGCTTGGGGAACACCAAAACGAGCTATGATGTGATTAAAAATGAATAATGTTGCRGTCTTTCCMGTGTTGTCAAATGTCGGCATCACCTCGGCCCATTTCGTAAAGTAACTAACRRCTACAATAATGTATCCATGCCCCCCGRCCGAGTGAGGGTGACATGTCATGAAATCGATGCCCCATTTTGCAAAGGGACCAATGGAGACCAGAGGGTGAAGAGGAGCAGGATGTGATCGTATCTTCTGATTATAGGTCTAGCAAGCATGACATTTTTGAATGGTGGTTATGCAGTCGTTGAATAAAGAAGGCCAAAAATACCCTGCTCGTAAGATCTTCTGGGCAGTAGCATACCCAGACATATGACAACCACAGGCTCCAAAATGGCATTCATTCAGATCTTTCTCGGCTTCGTCGAACGTTAGACAACGTTGAAAAACAAAGTCAATCCCTCGACGATAAAGAGTATCCCCGAGGATAATATATTGACGGTCTTGATAGCATATGCAACGTCGATCAATACTAGACAATGTTGGCCAGAAAGTCTAGGTTTGGAGATATATAATGATATCACCATACCAAATATCATCAGTGCTAATAAGGAAAAGAGATTCATCGGGCAATGAATCAGCTGCTACATTTTCCGTTGCAGAATAGGGAAAGTCGCATATTAACTCAGCAAATACTAAGGACTTCTTGGACTTGGCGCGTTTGAATTCCAAGTCAAACTCCTAGAGTATCACAATCCATTTGGAGTACTTTCCCCCTAGTAATTGACATGTAAGAATGTGTTGCATAGGGTTGTAGTGAGAAATCACTATAGTCTTGTGCGAGAGGATATAATGCTGGAAGCGTTGGACAGCTTGGATGACAGCCAAGGCCATTTTTTTGACATGTAAATACTTGATTTCGGTAGGTGTTAGACTTTGACTCAAGTAGTAGATAACATGTTCATCGTTAGCATCATCCTCTTGGACGATAACCATACCAATGGTGTAATCCAAGGTAGCAAGGTAGAGGAAATAATCGCTACTGTAATCGGGGGGAAAGAGAAGCGGAGCACACTTTAGGGACAATTTCAAAGCTTCAAAATCATTTTTGGCTATGGTATCCCAGACGAACTTAGATACCTTTTTAAGTAAGCGTGTAAATCCATGAGTTATCTCGATGTAATTTGGGATAAAATGATGAAGAAAGTTTGCTTTCCCTTGCAAACTTTGTAACTGGCGAAGTGTAGAAGGAGGAGGGAGATTAAGGATCACCTCAACCTTTAAAGGATCCACCTAGATCCCTTGACGTGAAACGATAAAACCTGGAAGTAGACCGGATTCCATGTAGAAAATGAACTTATGAGGATTCAAACGTATATGGTAGAACTGACAGAGGACGAAAATGGCTCGGAGATGGGTTGGGTGATCAACTCGACGTATTGAATGAGCGGGTAAATCATCCAAATAGGGTTGGACAATGTGCTTGATATCATGGAAAGCATAAGACATAGCACATTGAAAAGTTGCGCTAGCATTCTTGAGACCAAAAGGGAGTTTCTGATAGGCAAAAGTACCCCAAGGACAAATAAAAGTGGTCTTATGGTGATCCTCGGGAACGATGTTGATTTGATTATACCTAGAGAAACCATCCATCAGAGAGAAGATTTCACTTATGGCGCAATCATCGACAATTTGATCGACGAAGGGGGTACGAAAGTTGTCTTTAGGACAAGCTTTGTTAATATCCCTATAATCAAGACATACACAAATTGTGCATGTTTCTTGTCGATCGGGACAATATTGGAAACCTAGTCTGTCAGAGCCACTGGATAAATAAAGCCAGCTTTAAGAAGTTTCTCGACTTCGAGTTTGATAGAAACCGCTTTACGTGGGTGAACTGGACGAAGGCGTTGATGGATGGATTTAACATAGGGGTATGTCTTTATCTCATGTATCACAATCTCAAGATCGATACCCGACATTTCTTCGTAGATCCAGGCAAAGATGTCACGAAACTCTTTGAAAAGGGATGTGTAGGTGACGATTTCGTCAGAAGAACACGAAGCTCTGATATGGACATTTTCGACAATCCCAGGTTTGACATATATGTAGAGGGGAATAGTGGGCGAGATATTGCTTAAGTTCCCTTCAGAAAACACATTGTGTGCGGATGCGGGAACGGTCGAGATGATGACAACGGTCGATGGGGTCGAGATCCATTGGTAGTTCTCAAGGATATGTTACTCCAGAAAGAGGATGGAATGATGATGTCCATTGTCCCAAGGAGTGTCTTCCATGACAGACATGATCATCTCATTAGTGGGAAAAATGACATCGAAAGGATCGAGAGACAACTCACCAAGAGAGGGGGTAGAAGGTGTTGCTGATTGAATGGCCTAATAGGCGGATTCGACTGAACTTAATGGCATTTCATCACCATAACAAAGATGATCTCCAGGGTCAGGTACTATCCAGGGGTTGTGAGACGTAGGAAGTTCTTGAATCAAGGTGGAGATCATGTTGATGGAAGCAACAGACGAGCGTGGAACATCAGGTGGTGGAATGGGGAAAGTACCCATTAACAAAGAGTCTTTTAGAAGACCTACACTGACGTTCTCATAACCTGGTGGGGTTTTAGCGATGAACGATACGTTGCCAATACATGTATCAGAATTAAAGAAGGCTAGTTGGTTGCCGGTGACGACCTTTCCTTGATGTGGGAAACGTACCACACGGAAAAGGGTCGACACAACTACGCACATGGAATCAATCCAGCTGCGGCCAAGCAGAAGATTGTAATCAAGGGGAGTGTCAAAGACTTCCACTTCGACTTGGACTATTTTTCCTTCTAACATGATGGGAAATGAAGGAAGAACACCATAGGGCTTAAAACTAGAGCCGTTGAAGGCTTTAAGAGTGTTCTGGGATTCATTCAAAGAAGGAGAGCCAATGGATTTCTAGCAAGCAAGAGGCATAACAGATGTCGAGGCACCCTCATCGATAACGGTTCGACAAATTTTTTTGTTAGAGACAATCACTTGGATCTGGAACACGAGTTGAGGGGGTAACCTTGGAATGTGATCTTCCAAGTCAAAAATTATTAAATTCGTATCCGTCGGGTTGATTCCACCGATAGCTTTCAATAGTTCCTTCCGTTGTGTGGGACAACTTTGAAGGACTTCGAGGGCTGACATCGCAAAAGGTGCTTGGGCTAGATCTTCAACAATGTTGTAGTTCTGGGTAGTATGAGCATGAGGATTGAAAGCTGATTTCTGAACGACTCCCTTTGGGGGGGGTCGAAGAACTGTGTCGAGGCTCGGTCGTTCGAGATGAAGAGGACCATTGGTAGGTGGAGTCACGGGAGAGGGTTGTACCAAGGAAGGAGGTAGATCATCAACCTTCTCTTTAGAGGGAGAATAATATTTGGCTCGAGTGGTGAGTGCAACATCACTCTGCTTTGAATCGCCAGTACACATCAATACTTAAGATGTAGTAGAAGAAGAGTGTTGGTCGTGAATGACCAACTGAGGCTGTTGTTGAGACGGGAAGGGTTGGGACAAAACGACCGGAGCAGGTGGTTTTGGAGCCCCTTGAAGGAACTTAGTGACTTTGGTACGTCGTAGACAATCCTTCGTGTAGTGATCATCACCACATATAAGACAAGGGTATAGAGGTTTGCGCTTATCCCGATCGTCAACAGGGGTAGTTTTGGTTCACTCTTCTTGAGAAGTATTTTTGTCCTCCTTATTCTTACCTCTCCCCTTTTTAGATTTTTTTTATCGGCTGGGGTAGATTGGACTGCATTTACCTCAGAAGTCTTGCCGGTGGGAGGGGTAGGAGATGGAGCATTTTGAACATTAGAAGAAGCAGGTTTGGGGTTTGTGCTTGAGGCGGAATGTGGTTGGGCCTGGAAAGTGCCAATCACACCATCGGCTGCATGCAAAGCAGTTGGAGTAGTTGAAGTGGTGGAAGTGGAAGGACGAGATAAGTCAGGTAGTAAATCGTAAAGGGTTCCCATTTGGGAATAAACGAGGTCAAGTTATTGAGCACGACTTATGACTTGTTCTTCCATGAGGACTCCACATATGGTGATGTCACGACTGATGTCATTCACAAATGATTTTGTGAACCATTCTGCCAGCAACTGATCGAGGAGTTTGAGTTTAATGAGATGTCGTCTCCATCGCCTCTCATGAATGTGATCAGATATATGACTGGCCTTGTTCTATTTGAAAGAAGTCAAAATCTCGGTCCCCATGTCATAACGAATCGATAACTGGTAATGTGTGAGGAAAGCCATAGCTAGGGTGCTGAAGTCAGAGAAGAAACCTTGTGGCAATTCTATATACCACTTCATAGCAGAACCTGTGAGGGTTCATTGAAAAAGACGTAAATGAATAGAGTCATCCATCAACAAGTTGGATGAGCACCATAGGTGAAAAGTCATAATGTGATTGTTTGGGTCCTCTCCCGCTTTGTCGTCGAATTTAGGAATGTTCGATGGTAGCTTGGCTGGTATAGCAGGCCATTGGGGAGAGTGAAAAATTGGATCATTTAAAATCCTTGACAAATTCGGAAGATCCAAAGTGGTCATGAAGGGTAACTGTCGATTCACCTACGGGTACTGGTGGCTTTGAGGAGGAATCCCCATCGAAAAACTAGTAGGATGATAAGCAGTCTTCATATTATGTGAAGACCCAGGCAGATTCGGTGGTGGTTGAAGAGGATAGTAGCTCATAGGATTGTACCCTGGAACAGGGACTTGAGTTTGAGCATTCGAGCCCCAAATAGGATTGAATGAAGCTGGATATGGTTGGCCCATACTAGGGGGTATGATGGACACAGCTGGAAATCGCTGCCCCCCAGTCGATTGAGGAGAATGTTGTATCAACGGATTCCAATGCTAGGCCAAGGATGGAGGTATGTTTTTCCCATAAGGCGGGGTCGTTCCTCCTATCGAAGGTGGTGTTCCAATTGGGGGTTGTGTTCCAATTGGGATTTGTGTGCCAAAAGGAATTTGCCCACTGAGAGGGGGTTGAGTCATACTACCTTGGTGAAATTGTCCACTAACGGGAATCTGGTAATTTGGTGTGAATGACGGAATAGTGCCACTAGGATAAAGACTTTCAGTAGAAGATGAAGAAGGTCATCCAAAAGGAAATTGAGGGAGTGTCGGAATAAAACCTGGAAGAGAGTGCCCAGAAGAAGAAGGACCACCAGGAGAGGCGGATGGGGTTTGCATAGGAGTGGGAATGGAAGCATTCAATGCACGGTATTCAGGTGGTAGTGTCAGAGTGACATTGTGCGTTCACGATGTGTTGATGGGAGCGAGACTAACCGCAGAAAACCCGATTGGAACACTCGTAGTATCTATGAGATGGGCCATTTCGACAAGGACGACAAAGTGATAGACGGTAGTATACGGTACTGTCTCTGGACTAGAGATTTCAGAAATCATCGGTGGGTTCATTTCGGAAATTACAGGTGAGCCTGGACCAAAAAGGTCCCATCAAAAAATGCCCGTAGACCAAAAAAGATCTTTTCCTTCGATGCCTGGAACGGGTCCAACTGGTGATCCAGAAGATGTAACAACTAAGTCGCCGTAAGAATTCAGTCGCATAAAAGTTCGCTTAGAATCAGGGTGAAGTCGAAAGTCCTCTTGAGTATTTGTAATGCTGAAATGTTCTAGAGAGTCATTTCATTCCACTTGTGGCGTGGTGACAACTAGGACTTCACGTTGCTGAGGAGAGCCTCAGGTGAACTGGTAGGCAAGGGTTGAGAACCTTCCAGATGTTCTAGAGATAAACCCTGCATTCTACATGAACGACGTGGAGGAGATATAGTAAACGAGTGACAAAATTCATGAAGAAAATCATATGGTCAACTTTGGTAAACAAACAACACACGCTAGTAAACAAAATCTAGGAAGCAACACCAAGCAAACAAGACCTTCCAATTCTGAAGTCACTAGTTGGTGATGAAATCCAACGTCACAACAACGAGATGAGAGGGGGCTGGGGTAGGGTGGAAAAGTTACACTGATGACCTACTTAACGGACTTACACCCTGGTGCAAGCTCCCACACATAATCGTGGGTATACCCTCCAAGGATCTCGAGTGAGTTTGGCCAATGTCAATTCCAAGTACCGTGAAGACTTTCCCCTTCACAGTCACCTTGTGTAAGAACCTAGAATGATAGGCCACTAAGGTTACCACCAACAACAATAAATCCTGGGGGGATAGTCGACAATCCGATCCACATGCAAGGGTAGGGTATCTAGCTCGAAATCAACTCAAAAGGATTCCACTCATCATTGTGGGTATACCTCCAAGTGATCCCCATAATACGTGCAATCTCTACACCGATATCAAAAAAGCAGGGTTAGTAACTCTGTCAATATCAATGCGACCTCGTGTTTAACCCTTGTGTGAGAAGGGCTTCCCAGGACAAGATGTTGCAAATGGAATTTAACACTCCTTAAAACAAGATGCTATTATGTGTTTTTTGCTTTGGAGAGTGTATCTCTCTTCCTATTCCAAAGTGCTAGCCTAGCTAAATGTTGGTGTAATAGAGCCCTAGAAAAGAGTTACTAGGTAAATTTTACAATTGCACAATGTTATTAAGAGTTGTTGTTACTCAAAGGAAACAAAGATGAAACTTATGTTGTATAAGACTCTGACCCAACAATGCATGGATGAGAATGAAATATATCAACTTTAGTTCAATGAATCCTATGTACGGGAGGGAAAGAGAAGTTTTCTGGATCAACCTTAAACTACAAGACACAATTTCCTTTAAAATGCAAATGCAACAAATCATGCAAAAATAACAATTCTCTATGGTTTCTTTTTCAATAACTTCAACAATTGATTTCCAATGTTTTTCGAAAACCAAAATGCTTTTGAAAGAAAAAAAATTTTCACTTTTCAAAAAGGACCTACACCATAATGGTGAGATTTCAGAAAATCAAAAGCGAATGAACAAGCAATATATAAAAAACCCAAACCACTCTTTTAATGAAAACAAAAATAACAAGCAAACCAAACTAGTCTTTTCAATTGCATAAGAAAAGTGATCTTTCAAAGAATAAGAAAATGAAAAGTCAAAGAAGCTCAACTTTCAATCAATCGCTAGTCCTTAACCAAACAAGCACACTCAGATTCCGAAATCAGAGAGTATATCTTGGTAGAGAAAAGTCAAGAAATGAAAGTCAAGACAACAGTGACAAGAAGAGCCTTTGAAATCCTAAGACTGTTCATGCGCAAAAACGAAGACAAGAAAACATCAATCAATGGTCCAAGAAACTCTTTTGAGACAACTAAACTTATCTGGGCAGTTGAAGATGCAAGAACTCAAATCCAAAACTTTGAAAAAGAGGGTTCGCAGGCTGAGGGTATTACATAGTGCAATAATAAGTGATTCTCGCAGGTGGGCTTTGAGAAAAGTGCGAGAACATCACACTGAACCTTAAAGCAAGATGCGAACTCTATAAATTATCGCAGGCTATTGTGGAGTGTAGTGCGAAAATGTCTAAAACTAATCAAATTTTTGGAAAACGACACAAAATTTGAAGAGGCCTCTGGACCCAGAGGGACTATCAGGGTATATTGAAGACTTAGAGATTGATATGAAAGGAGAAAGGTAAGACAAGAGAAAATGGCCACGGAAAAATACCAAAAACCACAAAGAAAAACGGGTTCCTTCCCTAGTGGAGTCGCCAATTTTGTTATCAAACTAATCGGTAGGTGCAGACACTAAAAAATCTCCCTAGATCCACCTGGATCTAGAACAAAATAGGACAGGACATGACTCTTTCCCTAAGTTTTGATTATTGAATTAGCTAGTAGGAAGGAGAAAGTAGCATACCTTTGTATCGCTTCCTAGGGTCTCTGTTGCTCCCGCTTTGCTCTGGTGCTCTCGTGAAATCAAGACCAAGACAACACAAACCAACCAAAGTGAAGATAAAAAAATATATTCAACTATCAACTTATGTGTATGATCAAGGAATTACACAATAAAGTGAGAATAGCTTTATGGGAAAGGGACATGCCACTGTATCATATTAATTGAAAGTAGAGGATTACAACCTGATCGCCTTGATGTCGCAAGCTTCCTTTCGGTGGCTCTTTGCTCCAACACACACACTTGCTCAATCCTTGTATGAAGAAAATCAAAACCTCTTGAGAGACTTGCTAGAGTCTTCAAGCTCCTATTCAAGCTAAGTCCTTCACACAATTCTTTCACCAATTCTCCAATGAATCTTGCTTTACCTTTTCCATGAGAATTCCCTCAATATATAGGAGAGAATGAGATGGTTACTTGGATAAGAATGATCCCACAATATCAGAGAATCTAGTACAAGGATAACCATTTGAATGCCAACCCATTCTTCTAGAAGATTCCCTTCTAGAACCATCGAGAATCCATCTTTTTCCAAGCTTTAGAGAAGGTTCGCACCCTAGCTATGTAACATAGTGCGAGAATTTCTCACCCTAGCTTAAGGTAGCCTACGAGAATGGGTCATTCTCGCACCCTGGTATATTAGCAACCTGCGAACTCTCTTCAAAAGTATGTTTTTTGAGAAGAGATGAATGCCAATTTACTCGGGAGAAAGTTCTTATGAGGAGACTGAGTACACCAACATCAATACATCATCATGATGACCAAAATCATGGGTAACAGTCTTCATCTAGAGCTATGAAGAAATGTCGAGTATTGACCCTGACATTGTCATACATGAGATCAAGACATACCCAGACACTAAACCCATTTGGCAATGCCTTCGTCCGGTCCACCCACGTAAAGAGACTGCTATGAAGCTTGAAGTCAAGAAACTTCTCAAAGTCGGCTTTATTTATCTGGTGGCTCTCACTGACTGGGTTTCCAATCTTGTCCCAATCGAAAAGAAACAAGGCACAATCCGCATGTGTGTTGATTATAGGGATATTAACCAAGAATGTCCTAAATACAACTTTCCTACCCCCTTCATTGACTAGATTGTCGATGATTGTGCTGGAAGTGAAATCTTCTCTCTGATGGATGGTTTCTCTAGATATAATCAAATCAATATTTTTCTCGAGGATCAACAAAAAATCTCTTTTATTTGTCCTTGGGGCACTTTTGCTTATCGGAAACTTCCTTTTGGTCTAAAAAACGCTAGCTCAAATTTTCAGTGCACTATGTCTTATTCCTTCCATGATATCAGGCACATCGTGCAGCCATATCTCGATGGCTTACCTGCTCATTCCATGTGCCATGTTGATCATCGAATACACCTCCAATCCATTTTCCTCCGATGTCGGTTTTACCATATACGCTTGAATCCTCACAAATGCATTTTCTACATAGAATTTGGCCGACTTCTAGGGTTTATTTTTTCACATCAAGGGATTAGCGTAGCTCCTTTAAAGGTCGAGGTGATTCTCAATCTCCCTCCTCCTTCTTTGCTTCGCCAGTTACAAAGTTTGTAAGGGAAAGAAAACTTTCTTCATCGTTTCATCCCGAAATATGCTGAACTAACTCTTGGATTTACATGACTACTCAAAAAGGGGTCTAGGTTCATATGAGATAGCATCACCAACAAAGCCTTCAAAGCTTTGAAACTGTCCGTGACACGTACTCCACTCCTCTTCCCCCAGATTATAGTCATGATTATTTCCTCTACCTCGCAGCCTCAGATGACACCATTGCTATGGTTCTTGTCTAGGAGGATGATTCTCATGATGAACATGTTATCTATTACTTGAGACTTGAGTCGAAGTCTAACACCTACCGAAACCAAGTATTTACATGTTGAAAAACTGGCCTTGGCATCTGTCCAAGCAGTTCAACGTTTCCGGCACTATATCCTCTCTCGTAAGACTACGGTAATTTCTAACTGCAACCCTATGCAACACATTCTCACTCGTCAACTGCTAGGGGGAAAATACTCCAAATGGATCATGATACTCCAAGAGTTTGACTTAGCATTCAAATGCGCTAAGTCCAAGAAATCCTTAGTGTTTGTCGAGTTGTTATGCGACTTTCCCTACTCTGAGACGGAAAATGTAGCAGCCGATTTATTACCTGATGAATCCCTTTTCCTAATTAGTTTTGATGATCTTTGGTATGGAGATATCATCATATATCTCCAAACCTAGACTTTCTAGCCCAATTTGTCCACAACTGACCGCCATCAAATATGTTACCAAGCTCGTCAGTATATTATCCTCGGTGATACTCTTTATCGTGGGATTGACTCAGTTTTTCGATGCTGCCTCACGTTTGACAAAGCCGAGAAAGCCTTAAATGACTTCCATTATGGAGCCTGTCGTGGTCATATGTTCAGGTATGATACTTCCCAGAAGATCTTGCGAGCAAGGTATTTTTGGCCTTCGTTATTTAATGATTGTATAATTTCCATCCAAAAATGCCATGCTTGCCAGACCTACAACCATAAAAAATAATCACATCCTGCTCCTCTTCACCCTGTGTTATGCGTCGGTCCTTTTGTGAAATGGGGTATCGATTTAATGACATGTCACCCTCACTCGGCCGGGGGGCATGGATACATTATTGTAGCTGTAGACTGTTTTATGAAATGGGCTGAGGCGATGGCAACATTTGACAACACCGGAAAGACCGCAACATTATTCATATTCAATCAAATCATAACTTGTTTTGGTGTTCCTCAGGCTATCGTCACTGATCACGGTAGCCACTTTATAAACTTCATGATGTCCGAACTCACTGAAAAGTTGGGTCTTCTCCATGAAAACTCAACACCCTATTACCCACAATCCAATGGCCAAGTCGAAGCAATTAACAACGTCCTCATTACCATGCTTCGACGAATGATAGGGATTCAAAAAAAAAGTTGGCACACGATGTTGTTTTCACCATTGTGGGCTTACAGGACATCTGTTAAGTCTTCTACTGGGTTTACACCATTCCGGTTAGTTTATGGTCTAGAAGCCATCCTCCCGATTGAATGTGAGATACCCTCCCTAAAACTAGCTATCGAACTCCTCTGAAACACTTCGGTCGAAGAAGAACGTCTGTTGTATCTCATGCGATTAGACGAAACTCATCGCGACGCTTCCCTAGTCATAGAAACCCAAAAAAAACACGTCAAAGCCCAATACAACAAACAGGTCAAGCCTCGTGTTTTCTCCGAAGGTGATCTGATTCTCGTTTATGAACAAGATCGGGATGTGCTAGGGGATGGAAAATTTGAAGCTATGTGGCAAGGTCCTTATATCGTTAGACACATTTTGGAGAAAGGAGCTTACGAGTTAGTAGATTACGATGGTATCCCTTTGAGTGAACCCAGAAATGGGTTGTACTTAAAGAAGTACTATGCCTAACATCACCTGTGCATGAGTACTTGTATTTTATTGTATCATACTTCTTGTGTGTTACTGTAGTATGATTTTTCTTTATCTGGTCTCTTCCCTTATGTTACGTTGTGTTTGGCTTCCAGATGTTGGGGTCTTCGCTACCCCACATTGGCTTCGCTGATGGCTCTAGCCGTAGTACTCAAAACCTTTCTTCTACTGCTTGGGAAATTTATGCCCCTAAAAACGAGCTTATCACGCTACGAGGTGTGTGTCTCGACCGTGCGACCAACAACATTGCAAAGTATAGCGCCATTATCGAATTGTTGATTAATGCTATTTCGCTTGGTATACATCACTTGGTTGTATGACTTGATTCCCAGCTAGTAGTACTAAAGTTAAGTAATGTCTATGCTATTCAAAGTCCTACTTTATTACGGGTATATTTACGAATTTGCCTCTTGGAACATTATTTTGATTATATTGAGTATCAACATATTTCTAGATGTCTAAATACATTAACTAATGCATTAGCTAACTATGTATTAGACAAACATTTGGGCCATTTATAAACCAATTACATCACATGTATCACACAACACAAGACAAGCCGATAGAAGCCGTATATATGTATATAATGATCAAAAGTTTTTTACAAAAATGTTTCTGTCCAAGGACAAAAATTTCAAAATCTGAAGCTCAAAGCTTCTACAAAGTAGCATCATAGGTGATTCTCAGGATAACACACGACTACCCGGGCCACCCTACGAAGCAGTCGGCTAATAGAATTTGACATGCCCACAGTGTGGTGCTAATAACGTTGAGGGATCTCCCCGATAGCCATATTTGGAATGTCAGTATTCAACCGCTCTGAGTTTTGCTCCACTTCTTCATAGTCTTCGTCATCCCATCGTTCCATTGGCGCTGCCTCTCCTCGCCACTAAATAGGAGATTTCCCTGGTGGTCGATATGGCCCCACATCTGTGCCATCAAAAGGAGATTTTTTGATTAGTCCTTAGACAAACATAAAAATCATTTTATATGATAAAAATTACAAAAACATGTAAAAGAAAAAAATGTGTACTTTTTACCTAGGTCACCCCATTGAGTATCCTCAGGTAGGGATAGATTTGGATCCCCTCAGAAGTCTAATCTGGCGTAGGCGTAGTCATCAACCATCAACATCTATGGCTTCAACGAGTCAAATAATGAATCATTGTATTTGATGATAGGCCCAACTATGTGTTGGGCCATGAGGTTGCACCAACTCAGCATCCTTAGATCTTGTGGGGCCAGTAAACCACACTCAACCTGTAATCTTAGCAAGGGGACCCTCTCAAGATACAAGGACACCAAAAGTGATCCGTACCCAAACTATTTCGGGTCATCTTTCCTGTTGTTATCAGACTAATCGGTAGGTGCAGACACTAACAGATCTCCCTAGATCCACCTGGATCTAGAAAAAAACAAGACAGGACCGGACTCTTTCCCTAAGTTATGACCATTGAATTAGCTAGTAGGGAGGAACAAGTAAAATACCTTTGTATCACTTTCTAGGGTCTTTGTTGCTCTCGCTTCGCTCTGGTGCTCTTGTAAGGTCAAGACCAAGACAACACAAACCAACCAAAGTGAAGATAGAAAAATATATTCAATCGTCAACTTATGTGTATGATCAAGGAATTGCACAATAAAGTAAGAATGAATTTATGGGAAAAGGACATGCCACTGTATCATATTAATCAAAGGTAGAAGATACAACCTGATCGCCTTGATTTCCTAAGCTTCCTTTCGGTAGCTCTTGGTTCCAACACACACACTTGCTTGATCTTTGTATGAAGAATATCCAATTCCTCTTGATAGACTTGCTAGAGTCTCCAAGCTCTTATTCAAGCTAGGTCCTTCACACAATTCTTTCACCAATTCTCCAATAAATCTTGCTTAACCTTTTCCATGAGAATTTCATCAATATATAGGAGAGGATGAGATGGTTACTTGGATAATAATGATCCCACAATATCAGGGAAACCAGTATAAAGATAACCATTCGAATGCCAACCCATTCTCTAGAAGATTCCCTTCTAGAACATTCGAGACTTCATCTTTTTCCAAGATTTAGAACAAGTTTGTACCCTAGCTATGTAGCACAGTGTGAGAAGTTCGAACTCTAGCTAAAGGCAGCCTGCGAGAATGGGTCATTCTCGCACCCCAGGATATAAGCAACCTGTGAACTCTCTTCAAAAATATGTTTTCTGGGAAGAGATGAATGTCACTTTTCTCAGGAGAAAGTTCTTATTAGGAGCCTGAGTACACCATCATCAATACACCATCATGATGAACAAAATCATGGGTAATAGAATTCCCCCCAAAGTATGAGGCCATAATCAGTGACAGCCAAAATATTTTGTAAACTGTGTGTTTGTGTCAGAAACCAAGAGCGCACCTAATCGGAAACCTGCGAACACCCAAGCATCTACAGAATATCATACTAGTTCTGAGGTAGGCATTCCCATACTCAAATCACAGATGGATGACATTATAAGCATAGGTCATTGCCACTAATCATACACTGTGGATCCACGCCATCAAAATATAGCATAGCCACCAGGGATACACTGTGGATCTATGCAAGAAAATTCAAACTGAGACGACATAGCCACGCGACATACAAAGTGGATCTATGTGTCACAAATTATACGTATTCCATCACAACTTGGACAAAGAGATGATATCCAGGGTCTTCAATCCTGTCGCTCAAAAGTATGAATCTAACCATCTGATTACATGTGTTGAATTCAAACATGGTAGAAACCACTTGATTACTGGTCATTGATGAAAGCATTAACAAGTGTGAGGGAAATAACCATTAATGTCAATGACTCCCAAGGTACTATAGTACAATCCATCGAGTGTGAATGAATGAGTTGAGGTTGAACATCCGACGAAATCTTTCGATTAGGGGTCAATGATGTAAACCCACTGTCAAAAGTGAGGAAACCTGCCATTGAGGCATGCAAGTTCCAAGGTACCAAAGAATTTCTAAGTCCTGTTTTCGGATAATGAGCTGAAGTCAAAGGAACAAAACTCGTCACAAGAGGGCCTTGATGTATCCCCCATTAATGACACAAAATGAGTAACATATTTTGAGGGTGAAACGGAGTATGATGTAAGTTGGGCTGGACACAGGGTAGGCCGACACAGAGAGAATGGACAACTGCATATGGACGACTCAATAGAGGTTTCAGATTAATTTCTCTTGAACATATGAATGACACGACCAATGATTTGGCGGCATTGACTTAGAGACTATGCAGGGTATGACCTTGTAGCAAATCGAATGAGAGACAAATGGATTTCCCAAACCGGCTTCAAATAATGAATAGGGGGGTGTCATGTTCAAGAGCGACACTTACTGGCAATTAATATGAATATGAGAACACATCCCTTTCCCAAATTTTCCGCCACCATTTCTGGCGAGTACCTCTTTGTTTTTACGCAAGCTTGAGGAGGATAACATATGCTTGTTGATATAAGCTTATCCTTTGGATAAGTCCTTCGGAGTATGTTTAACAAACCCTAAGAAGGAGTGGTTCATTCCAATTGTGGGCCTGTCGATGTTTGTTTAACGAGTCCAAAGATAGAAAACTCGAAGGTTTTTTATGATTATAGAGTCTGGAAAAACACTTAAAAGAGAACTCTCTCAATTCCTTTTTCGTAAAATAGTCTAATGAGACCAAAAAAGAGATAAATTATCGCCCAACATATGCTTTCTTCAAATACTTTAACGAGCGTGAAAATAACAAGGTCGCACGACAATCTTTCCATGTTTAGAGAGTCTAAAAAGAGCTTAAAGAGGACTCCAAGGGGGTTCCTTTTTCGTATAACCTTGTTGAGCCCAAAAAAGTGATAAAAGTGTGATCGATTGCGTTCTCATGTATTTTCGAGTGTGAGAACGGACAAAGACCACGCTCGAGGTTTTGTACAAAAACCATAAAAAACAATCAAAACATGCAATGAAGAAGAAAAATGTCTGCATCCCTGTGTATGAAAATCGAAGTCATTATGCATGAAAAAGTTGTACTCAAAAGGGCATTAGGTATTAGGTTTTAATAAATAAACAATTACAAAATCCAATAAAATGGTAAAAGTAAGTATAAAGGGGTAAAAACTATTTTTACCATATCATTTTAACGTTACCACTATTTGAGCCCCAAAACCCCTCTTTTACCCTTGAAATTCGGCGTTCGATTGTGGGAGTTATGAGCATCCATTCGACGAACCATCAATGGCAGTGAGGTAAGCTCCTTGTCCTCTACCTTTTCATGGTTTAATTTTTCATTTTCATTGGAAAAAAACACCATTTTGAGTTTTTTTTGGGGGTTATTATTGAGCTCAGCCATTCTCGCAGGTGAGCCACACGGGACCTACGAGAATGACTCATTCTCACAGGTGACCCCAAAGGTGCCTGCGAGAACCTCGCACTGTGCCTAAAGGGCACCTGCGAGAACCGCAAAGTGTAAATGTTTTTTGAAGTTTTGCTCAATGAAAAGATACCAAGTGTTGAATACAGTTACTAATATTCTTCTTGTGCTTCGTATGCAGGTATTTGGCCATCACCATGGTTCTGGAATGGCATGAAAGGGAGAATGAAGAAGATAATGCCATTGTTGAAAATCATCCAGCCACCGTTGTCGCTTTATGGAACTGTGGTCTTCTAAAGTTCTTTTGTATCTCGGGCATGAGGGCCCAAGTCAGGTTATTGGAATACCTTGTGCATATGTGGGATCTCGACTAGAAGGTATTCCATGTAGAGGTCCACACATTGTCCTTGGATATTGAGGACATTTACTTCTTGATAGGACTGTCACGACGTGGGTACTATGTGAGCCTGACTGGTAGTAGAGGTGGTGGGCTGCCCATGAGTGAGTATTGTCACTTACAATGTGTTCCAGAGGTAGAGAGGAGAAAAGGGAAAGTATCCATTTGGGGAGTGCAAGATTTGACCCTACGAACTATTTTGTTCACCATTTCTCGTATGTCTAGGAGCGTTGCTCCTCACATGGCTCTCCAGAGCTACTTTCAGTATGCCATAGAGTGTACTGAGCCTCGGGTTTTTAACTGGGAAGATGCAGTGCTTTGTAGTATGAAAAGGAAGTTGACCAAATGTAGGCGAGGCGACCTGAAGCAGTTCGGGTACAGGTCTTTGTTGGTGACCTTATTTCTCGAGAGGGTTCCTTTACTGAGACTGCAGGTTGAGTGGGATTTACCAGCTCCAACAGATCCAAGAATGCTGAGATGGTGTCAACTCATGGCCTGGCATGTGGCTGGACC